>JANVCQ010586385.1:0-16923 GCA_025531925.1 Erythroxylum plowmanianum | reverse complement strand
TGTAATTTTGTGATTCCACTGTGTGGCTCGCCCTTTGTGGCTTGAGATGTTATGTGATCAATGTGAACCGATGATGGTTAATGAGGATACTTTGAAATAATCCTAACAAGGACCCACACTCAATATTATGGTATTCTGAAGAGGTAAATGATTTAACCCTACAAGATAATATGTACATGTTTCATGATTCCGAAGAGTGTTGGAAATAAAAAAAAAAAGAGTAACGAAGATCACGTTTCATGTTTTCGTCAAAGTTGGATTCCGGAAACAAGCAGGGTCCAACAAGACAAGTACATCCCACTCTTTTAGTTGTTTACTTGAAGCCTTAAAACATTTTTTAATATTCTTAGAGCTATAGTAAGTGAAGTAATAAAGTGATGATTAGCTCTCGACAATTGGAGTAGGTCATCTACAAAATTGAGGTTTAAGATTCCACATTTCTTGCACTTTTAGTGAAATTTAAAGAGGGAGCTCCTCTTTGTAACCCCGACTAGCAACCTATTTAGAAACTCCATTGTTATAGAGAAAAGAAGATGTGACATAGGGTCCCCTTCTCACAATCCTCTAGCTCTTTTAATTTTATTAAAGGGGTCACCATTGATTAACACATTGTAAGAGACTTTTGTTATACATTATGCCATCCATCCTATACAGATTATAGGAAAGTTGTACACTTTCATACAATTGAGGATGAAATTCCAATCTAAGCAATCATATGCTTTTTTGAAATTTGTATTGATTGTGCAATTCCTCTTTCCTCTTTTTTTTTCGAATAATTCATCAATATCTCCTGTACTAGTAAAATATTATCTGGTATTAGCCCAATTGAAATAAATGCACCTTATTGCTTTCCTATATGCTTAAGAAGCACATTTTTCACTCTTTCTGAGAGCACCTTTTCTATGATTTTAGAGAATGAGTTGTAGCATGCTATAGGAAGGAAATCACTGACCTTTTCTTATTTCCCCTTTGGTATTAGGCAAATGTTGTGAATTTTGTACTGTTCTAGCTAGTACTAACGGCCAAAAAAAGGCATGAAATCTCCTTCTTTAGTACCAACCTTGGGTACTGATCAATACTGGAGGTTTCATTTGGTATTAGTAGGCACCAGTTGGTATTTAAAATACTGGCCAAATATCGGTAAGTACCATAAATGTTGACTATTTCAAAGACTAAATTGCAAAAAAATACCAACCCTCGCAAATACTCTCTCTCCTCACAAAATCTCAAAAATTTTTCTCCCTCCCCTCTCAAAAGTTCTCAGTTCTCCTTACCTCTCACTGTCGCCGCCGTTTGTCCTAGATCTCACTCTAGCCACCATTGCGACGCCACCCCCCTGATCGCTAGTCTTCCCTTACCATGTCTGTTGACTACTAATCTCCCTCTCGATTACACCTCCCTACCTGTTGCTTCCCCTCACCACCACACCTAGCCCCTACTTAGCTACTTTCCTCTACCATTGATGGTAGTTACTTGTTGAAACCAGAATTTTCAACTCTAGTTTTTAACCCATCCCGACCATTAAACTAACTCGACCCACTAAACCAAATTGGAATTTTGATTTTTGGTGTGTTTTGAATTGCTTTTTTTGCTCCTAAATTGCACTTGAATGGTGTTTTGTTTTGGTGAAAGTTGTGAATGGTGTGATGAAAGTTGGAACCGAATTGGAATTGTGAATTGTTTGCTGAAAGTTGGAAATTGGAATTATTGGAATTGTTTGTGTGAGTTGAGATATGAGAAATTTGAGTTTGAAAGTTAGAAATATTTACATAAGTTGGTTCAATTTGAATGTAATTTAAGCAATGTCAATTTATAAAGAAAATAAAGGGATTGGAAAATTTAAGTTTGAAACTTGAAACTTGTAATTGTTTGTATATATTTATATTTTATAAGATATTATTCAAATTTAACATAATGATTTTTTTAAAAGTGTTGATCAAGTTTATCCTCTTCAATTTTGTTTTAAAAAGTGTTGAATTATGTACTTGTTATTAATTTTGTTTTAAAAAGCATGTACTTGTTATTAATTGAATTAAATTAAATGTGATTTTAATTTTTTAAATTCTAATCAAATTTTTATAAAATTTTTGAAATTTATAAAGTTTTGTTTGCTTTTTGTTTAATGCGTTAAATTATCTTCAACAAAAAGACTTACCATTTATGATACTTGCTATTGTGAAATGAATCAAATTGAAACGAACTAGTTAAATATTTGAGAGTTTAATCTTAAACATCAACAAAGTATTTATCCAGTATTTTAATGAGTATTTAAAGTTAAACTTTATTTTGTAAATTGGGTAAAGGGAAGACAAGTTTTTCGCTAGACATAAGTTGGCATTTTTTAGTCCTCAATACTCAATATATTTGTGAACTTAAGGGAATGGCCAAACTAATTTATGTTAAAAGATTAAATAACTAATGTCATATTTAAGTCAGACATAATGAAACAAAAATTTTCTTTATCTATTAAGTTCAATTCACTTATTACATGTAATTTTTTATATCTGTCTTCAAACATATTCAAGTTGATGACTATTAAGTTTATTGTGTTATTATATATGTTGAATACTTGAATTGTTGGTTTTTGACTTATGGTGAATTGTGTTGGTTGAAATTGAATTGTGTATGATATAATCATACAAAATGAGTTATATTATATAAGATGGGCATACGTATTGTGTAATTATGTATATTGAATACTTTAATTGTTAGTTTTTGACTTATTGGTGAATTGTCTTGGATGAAATTGAATTGTGTATGATGTAATTATACAAAATGAGTTATATTATATAAGATAGACATGCGTAATGTGTAATTACGTATGTTGAATACTTGAATTGTTGGTTTTTGAATATTAACTTATTGATCAATTGTGTTGGATAAAATTTAATTGTATATGACGTAATAATACAAAATGAATTATATTATATATGATGGACATGCGTATTGTGTAATTATGTGTGTTGAATACTTGAATTGTTGGTTTTTGACTTTTGACTTATTGGTGAATTGTGTTGGATAAAACTAAATTGTGTATGACGTAATCATACAAAATAAGTTATATTATATAAGATGGACATATGTATTTCATAATTGTATTAGTTTGACTTTTGAGTTAAACAATACATATTTTATGAGATTAGTTGATAATGAAATTATGTGTTCTTTATTTTGATATATGTGTTCTTTTATTTTTATAGATAAATGGAAGGAAGTATAAGTACTCCTGATCATTTAACTACTTCAGGAAGATAAAATGATCTAGCTTGGGCTCATGCTGCATTGCTCCCTGGTATGAAAAACCATACTATTTGCTTGTTTTGTAATAAGCATTTGAAAGTTGGGGGAATCACTCGATTAAAAAAGCATTTTGTTAGGGTTAAAGGAGATGTGAAACCTTGCAAAAAAGGTAAGTCATGATGTGAAGTGACAAATTAAAACTTTGCTTGAAGATTATCAACACGAGAAAGTTATAAGAGAGAGATTGAATTATGAAATTGATAGTGGAGGTTTGTTTGTTGGTGTTTATGATGACAGTGGAAATGATGAAAGTGGTAGTATTGCTTCCCAGCCAAAAGTGAATGTTGCATATGAACTTGATGTTAGGAAAAGAAGAAGGCACATGTTAAATTTGTTTGCACCACAAACAACTCCTAAAGCTCAATCTTTAATTTGTAGTGTCATGCAATCAAGAGAAGCTACTCACAATACAGATATGACAATGACTAAATGGTGATATGATTCAGGTGTAGCATTCAATGCTTCCCAATCTTATTATTATTAGCCTATAGTGGATACTATAGCCTTTTATGATCCGAGATACAAAGCTCCTTCTATCGATAACTTTAAAGATAAACTTTTGAGTTTCTCAATTTATGAAATTAAAAGTTATTTGGAAGAAATAAGAATGGATTAGGCTACTTATAGGTGTTAAATCTATGTGATGATTGGACAAATAGGAGACATGAGCTTATTATTAATTTTTTGGTTTATTCTACAAAGGGCTTAATGTTTTTAAAGTTTATTGATGCATCTAGTCTTGTTAGGAATATTGATACTTTATTTGAAATATTTGATGAAGTTGTGAATGAAATAGGGATAGAAAATATTGTTCAGTTCATTATTAATAATGATTCTACTTATAAAGTGACCAAAAGACGGTTACAAAGTAAGTGTAATTCTTTTTTTTGGACTCCTTGTGCTGCACATTGCATTGACTTAATGATGAAAAATATAGAGGATGTAAGGTATTTTCCTATTATTGATGAGACTGTGCAAAAAGCCAAAAAGGTTACTAAGTTCATCTATAATTATGTATGGGTCTTTAATTTAATAAGAGAGGATTTTACCAATGGTGGAAATTTATGTCATCCTACTGTTACAAGATTTGTAACAAATTTTTCATCACTTCAGTGTTTTATTATGATGAAAAAAGAATTGAACAAGTGATAAGTGGTTTACATCTTTGAATGCTTGGTGTAATGTTGGATTTGAGGTTTCTATAATTATACTTGAAGATACTGAATTTTGGTCCCAATTCTAATTTGTCATCTGAGTTTGTAAGCCTTTGGTGAGGCTGCCTCGGTTGGCTGATAATGATGAAAAGGTAATAATGAATCTTTTTTGTATGCCATGGAGAGGGCGAAGGAAGCAATTAAGGTCAATCTAAAAAATGGGTCTTCTTTGTACACACCTTCTCTTGCTGTCATCAATGACTTATGGGAAAGGCAATTTTACTATCCTTTGTTTGTAATTAGGGTAGTTTTGAATTCTAGTGTCTATTTTAGACTAAGTTTTACAAAGAAAGCTGAAGTTAATAAGAGAATGTTATTAACTATTACAAAAATTGTTACCTATGAGATGATGCAAGATCTCCTTAGCTCATAAATGGATCTTTATAAACAGTCTTCTAGGGATATTGGGATGTCAATTGCTATTCGACAAAGAGCAAAATTTAATCCAGGTATATATTTTTTTCACTTTTGCTTCTTAATAAAAATTAATTATCACTTTATTTTTTTATAATGCCACTTTTGATGTTTTACGATTTCTTAGTATGACCAATTTTGAACTAATACTCTAAAATTGCAAAGGTTTATAATTAAAATTCTAAGTCAATGTGTAAGTGTATTAGGCCGTAAAAGGAACTGAAGCACAGTTGAATTCATCCACTCCAAGAAAAGGAACAGATTGGAGCGCAAGAGATTGAATGACTTGGTCTTCGTTCGTTATAATTTAAAGCTTCAGGAAAGATACGTTATCATCATTATTAATTTAGATATAATTTCTTATATTTTTAATAATTAAAATTTATTGTTTACTATGACTCTTAATAGAACAAGTAGTTCAGTTGATCTAATATGCATTGATAATATCGATCTTTTGACGAATTAGGTTTCTAAGAAACTAGCTTTGATAGATGTGAGTGTCTTGGAAGATAATCTTTAATGAGAAAGCATTGACATGTCATTTGGTGTAATGAATTTGAATGATGATGAGGTTTCTCTCAATTATGAGGATTTTATACCAAATGAGAATTGGGGTCAATGTAGTTATAGCGGGTATCCCCCCATAGACGATTAAATGAATTCTAGGTTTTTGTTTCTCATGTTCAATTAATTTTACATATATTTGATGTATATGTTAAATTCTATATATGCAATGTAATCGTAAATGTTTTTATTCCAAGTTTTACTTTTACTTAGTTATTTTCTCATTATGAACTCTTATTGTAAATTGTAATAGTTAAAGAGTTAAGGATATTTATTGTTTTTTATTTGATGTTGTAATTATTATTTATTATGCGATGAAATTGTAATATTTTAAATCCTTTGTATTATTTTTAATTTTATATTTGTATGATGATTAAATGATCTTTTTTATATTAATTATGGTTATTATTTATATGTGAAATATTTGAAAATTAATGTTAATATAAATAAATAAATTGTTGTTTAATTTAAATTTTTATTATTATGATTTTTTGAGATAGGGCTGATGTCAAATTATAAAGTATATAGTACAATATACTAATAGACTATTTTGTAATTTTGCAAAAAATTCAAGGACTATTTTACAAATTTAAAAAATTTCTTGAAACGATACTCGATATTGATCAATACCAGTATAGGATCGTATCAGAATCCAATCCAATATTGGGGCTACTACGGTATTTATAACATTGATTAGGCAAAGTCAAGTTCTATTGATCTATGACAATAATTACCCATTTTTGAAATTTTCCTCAAATGCCTCACACACCATCTTCCCTATCACTTTCTAAGTTTTCTGATTTAAAAAAAAATAGTCATACCATCTAACCCCAGAGCCTTATCAGGTTTCATCCTCTTTAAAGTTGTCTCAACCTCCTCCCTAATAATTGGTTTGGCTAGTAAATTGCTTTCCTCTTCTGTGAGCTAATCTTAAAGTACCTTCCTTATGAAACGTGATGTGGATTTTCCTTAACAAGGGTGCCCAACACTCTTAAAAATAAAAAATTTCACCTCTTTTTTTATTTCTGACTTGTTATTTATGATCCTCCCGTCTGTATTTAAAGCAATGATCCTATTAGAGGCTCGCCTTGAGATGATCTTCCTATGAAAGTAGGTTGTGTTATGAAAGTCAATCAGTCTTACATGACTCTTTCCTTTATAATTGAATGTTCTATGGAGAGGTATTACGAATACTTGGACATAACTTACCTCTCCCTACTCTTGTAGTGTTTAATTTGTAGGATCCTTATAAAGTTCAGTTTGAACCCTCTCTAGTTCCTGTTTAGCCCTCAGTGAAGTTTGCTTCTTATTTACTATTTTTTCCCTAAATAGACATTTAAGTTTCTTCCTTTATCACTTTTATCTTCCTTGCACATATGTATTGTTTGATTCCCCTCACTTTTTTGTTATCCCTTTTTGATAGGCTCTTCAAATCCAGCCATACCTACTAAAAATTTATTAAACTTGAATAATGATTTTCTCCTTCCTACATGTCTGCTGTATGAATAACAATTAGAGTGTGATCTGAGCATTTAGGGTTGGGGTATGATGCATATGAATTTGTTTATTTTTGAAACCATTCCATATTAGCCATAGACCTATCCAACTTCTTTCTTATTAGCTATTGATTCTTCTGTTTATTAGTCCAAGTAAAGAAGATACCACCTTGTGGGAGATCTTGAACATTAATGCTACGAGCAAGTCCCTTGAAATCATTATTATAGTTTCTACTACTAATGTTAGCTTCCGCTTCCTCCGAGTTAAGAATTGTATTGAAGTCTATAAGTAACATCCAAGGGTTTTGGTTAGATGTTATAGCTGTTAATTTTCTACATAGGTCTTTACTCTAGAACATGTGGTTGAAGCCATAGACAAATGTCACCAAGCATTCCTTCCCAGTCATCAAGCATCTTACTTTTGTATGTATATACTGTTCATTATTTTCAACCTCTGTAACTTCTACCTTGTCCATGATTAAAAGAATTAAGATCCTCCCATTATAGTAGGCAACAAAATTATAAATCATCCCCTATTTAATAGGCAAAATTTTAAGAATGCAACCTTTATCCTTCTTAATCCTTGTTTCCAAAGTCTAAAAATATCTAGCTTGAAATCCTAAATTATTTCTTGATATTAAGATGTTTTGCAGGGGAATTAAGACCCCTGACATTCCATGCTGCTATAATCTTGCTTCCATATCAAAAGAAGATTTTTTTTCTTCTTCTTTATGGACTTCTTCCTATTAGACATCACAAATTCTTCTTTATTGTTCTCTGAGCTCATTTCCTCAGTACTGCCTACATTGCAGGGCATGATATCTCCTATATATTCAACTCTCTCTTTTCTTTTAATGCAATCCTTATTCTACTCAACATTTTCCTGAATAGAACTGTTGTTTGTGTCTAGCTCTGGCTTATTGTTCATATTTTCTCCTATATCCTTCTCGACAAAATTTGTTTCCACTTTCTCCTGTGCCAAATCTATAGTCAAATCTTCAAATTTTCCAATTTTGAAAGTTCTTCCCATGGGTTTCCGAACTTTTTTAACTTGTGTCTTTGGCTTTCAGGCATATGAAACCTTCACAGCATCCTCTACTAATTCCATGTCTTCATTAAGTCTCATAATAGGGATTTCTGCAGGAAGATCCCTCATTGCCTCCACAAGAACACATAACCTTACAAAATTGATTCTCCTAATTTTTGTTGAAGCCTGGTCTAGATAAATAGGTTTATCCATAGAACTAGCCTAATAGCTTAACCCTTCAGTGGTCCAATACTCAAGCAATAATCCATGAATACATATCTAAATAGGTATGTTAGAAGTTCGAACTTCATCCAAAACTAACCCAGGCTTCCAATTTTGCATAAATATAGGTTTGTTGTAAATCTGTCATAGTCCAGAATCAATTACCTTTGAAGCAGCCTCCTTGTTGGCAAATCTGAAGAAAAAGATATCTTCTTCATTCACCAACACTTTTGTGAGATCATGTTGTCTCCAATTTGCAAATTCCCATGCCTTCATAGTAAGGAAAGGAAATTTTTTATCCATAAAATAACATATGACTGTTGCGTTCCATTTTACAGCTCCTGCTTTTAAGACTTCAATTGAGGAAAATATCACTTCATTCTCATTTTTTTTGAAGGAGATTTGTATTGTAGTTTGATAAGAGCATTTTGGTGCCCTACAACCTATGTCCAAGTTTGTCAATTAGGGTTTTTTGTGTGTTTTGGTTATTGTTTGTTGTTTCAGGTATTGGTTGAGCTATGTGGGATGGGTTGGGTAGGAAAGAAGGGAATCTGTTGGGTCCAGGTTAGGAGGGGAGGTAGGGTTTTTCTCTAGGTTCAAATACATTGAGTTGTTAGGTAGGGGCAGATTCATGTAATGGGTAAATGTTGTTGTGGGCAAAGGTTGGAAGTGGTGATAACAAGGGTTGGAAGTTGATAGCTTGCTATAAAATATGGGCATTTACATTACAACACTAATTTATCTTATTGGTAAATTTTCTTAAAGGATTGGGTAGTATTTTGAACGTGTAAAGCTATAGGGTTTATAGATTAAAAGAACTTTGACCAATTATGTAAAGTCTCTCTGTTACATTTCTCACTATAAGTACTTAATCAGTCATTATGTCTTATAGAATATAAAATATAGATAAAATAAACTTTAGGAGTGTTATAATTATGAGTTATACTTAACATAGAGAAAAAAGATGGTATATGCAAGAAATTTATTAGATTCAACTTCTAATTTAATCTCACATTTCCATTGTGATATACTATTTTAATTGAACCATACTCTGATGAATCTTCACTTAGGCCTTTTGCATTTGCATTTGCATTATTATCAAGTCAGTTACACACGATTGACAAAATTGTCGTAATTATTTATCAAAAATAACTTAATATTTCTAGAGTGACATACACTTAAAGAACTACCATTTAAAACATCGGACGTCCATCAAAGAATGTATTAAATTATTTTCTTTTGGGTCAGAGCTTCCGCTGGGCCGACACTGAGGTGGGACTGGAGGATTAAATTATTAACCAATTATTTTACTTCTTATTTCATTTTGGTTTAGCATAAACCCACTTGGCATCTCAGACGGCGGTGTATTGGTTAATCATACAGTATGGTATAGTATCATCCCCCATAATTAGATTTCAAGTTCTCCGTAACATCCCTAATCTGTTCACAAAATTCCGTTCTAAATCCTTATAGCTGTAACTGCGTAACGTATTCTCAGTCACTGACAAGGAAAGCTACAAATACAAGTCAATCTGAACTTTTAGATAACACTTATACGGTAGCCCCAAAAGGAGTGGCTCAAGTGACAGAGGAAGGGTTCTCCAAAGCTTTTTTACGCTATTAACAAAAGCTGAAAGTGGAATTAAAATTGGTTGGCAAGTTAGAATCCATCTGGGACGTCATTGGATGCTGTTGTTTGGTGTATCAGTTTTGGTTGGACCACAAGTTGTTGTAAGTTTAGTAGTTATATAGTCCACATCAGAACAGCACAATGTCTCCATTATTTTTATTAGATGAGAAGAACATATTTATATATATAATTTAGCCACAAATGTATGTGATCATGAAAACTGAGTCCCATAATATGATAACATATCAATGACTCTTACCATTTCAATGTTCCCGTCTTTAACTGGATTGAGTTTGAAGTTGAATATTTTTTTAAAAAAGTACTAATATAATTCTGAGATCTAATAATGAGCACAAATTTAAAAGAAAATTTTTGTAAAATAGGATAACAAAATTCTCAATACGAAAAATCTCCTCCTACAAAACATGTATGTCTACTCAGAATGCATGATTACATCTGGGTCTGGGTGATTGTCATTGCGATTTGTGAGTGAACAAGAAGCACGTGCGGGCCCACTGTTCTGGGTGAGTGTTATTGTGATTTATGAATTGTGAGTGAACAAGAAGCATGTGGGAGCGCACTCACTGGCGGTGGCCTACCTTGCGGCGTAATGCTCTTTATTAATAAAACAAATACAATCAAATCGAGAAAAGACAACACTAACGTGACCCCAATTTTGTTGAATCGCTAAGTTAGGACATTTAATTTAACCCCTACGTAATCTCTTATACAATACCAATTTAATAATAATTTCAATCCAAATCTCTTTGTCTAAAAATACACAATACGAATTTAATAATAATTTCAATCCAAATCTCTTTGTCTAAAAATACATAATTAATTTTTTAATGCTTAATAATTCTTCAAATAAGAGTTTTAATGTGGGTAATTGTTTGCATTACAAAACGTTTACTCTACTTCTGCAATTTGAACATCATCAAATAAAATAATTGTATTATTACTTAGCAAGAAATCTGAGAGCTGATGCATTACTTACTACTTATCAGCGGTGGCGGTCGGTGAGCTGGTGACTGTCTTTTCCTTGCTATTATAACTTTTTACCCACAAACTTCCTTCTCTGCTTTCCATGTGAAAGGAAGAGAGAGACAAAAGCAAAAGCAGAGACGAACTCACCCAGCAATGTAGTTTTAACCTGAAATAGAAGCTCTCTCTTTTCTCTGCAATGGTGTACAAAAAGGACGAGACACGGCAGAGACAAGAGAGGGTGGCAAATCTGCATCTGCTTAAGCTCTAGGCCTTCTTTCCTTCCTTCTTTTCCGGAATTCCGTTTATGTTCCTTTCCCGCCTGAGTTTTCTGTGGCAAACCAGGCCTCGTGAGAGACAACTATTTTAACACTTGCGTAAGGTTCTTAGACTTCTGATTTGTTCTCGTTTCTTTATTGTTGTGGCGTTTCTGCGTTGGATCTTATGTTTTCTCTCTTGAGTCACTCTGATTAGCTACTTTAGTTAGAGTTTTCGATGTAAAGTTCTGAACTTTGTTTGGGTTTTGCTTATTGAAGCAGTTGTGGGAATTAGCTGTTGATGCTTCAAGTATTCAACTAGATTTGCGCATCTTAGATAAAGGCAGATACCTATTGGTTTTTTTCAGTTTCATTCACGAGGCATAGCAGCATGCAGCCCTTTTTATAAGCAGTGGTAACCCGGAGCTCTAGTTGTGCCATTGCCAGCTCTTGGAATTGCATTGTGTTGTGCTGTATAACTATGTTGACAGTGTGCAAAAATTGCTGGAACTTTATTGCCGTTAAGTTTGATTCAAGAGATATCCGAGGAAAAACACTAAAACAATGACTCCTGTTTCGTCTTGGTTCATTTTTTTCTCCATCTTCCGATTTTGTGAACTTGCTCATAAATCTGAAATTCATTCCAACATCTATGTTGCTTGGTCAAGTGCAGAAAACTTATGTCTTTCTCTCTCTCTCTTAACTTTTATTTCTTATGCTACGACTACTATGCCATGGAAGGATTATCACTATGTCAAGGGACTGAGACCCGGTGTTCTCAGTTCTGACTAAATCTTAAGGTTCTTATTTGGATTAACAACTCATCCAATGCCTAAGATATCCAATTTTTCAGAATTTTCCTTTAGATATTATTCATTTAGTGTTTCATGATGATAAAAAGTTTGTGCAACTGCAGCTTGGACATGGGAACCCTTCCCTTTTATGTTGGTACTGAAGATCCAGAAATATTCCAAAAGTTGGGACTTAAGGAATCGAAGAAAGGGTCTTCAGGGAATCCACGGGTGTTAAGCCTTCTTTCATCTCTTCTTGAGAAAGCTGTTCAGAAAAATGAGAAGCTACTGCAGACGACGCAGATTAAAGATGTTACGGTCTTCCATGGTTTAAGTGCTCCTACAATAAGTATATGGCAGTATATTGATCGCATCTTCAAGTACACTTACTGCAGTCCTGCTTGCTTTGTTATTGCACACGTCTATATGGATAGATTTCTACAAGAGACCAGTGTTCATCTCACTGGTCTTAATGTTCACCGGCTTCTGATTACTAGTGTAATGTTAGCAGCAAAATTCAATGATGATGCGTAAGTAGCAAACTCCCTGTGGACAGACTCAAAAAAGGAGAAAACATAAAGATGCAAAATTGTGCTCTGAAAAGCTTTATGCCTAAGTGAAATTCACAAAACAAGTTACTTAAAATTCACTCAACAAGTTACTCTGCATCTCTATTGTACCAAAAGAAAAGTTCGAGTTGTTTTATGCTTGTAACTTTTGGTTGCATGGTTTTATTGATCAGAAACTCAATTTGTGGCAGGTTCTTTAATAATGCCTACTATGCCAAAGTAGGAGGTATAAGCACAGCCGAGTTAAACAGGTTGGAAATGAAGTTTTTGTTCACTATAGATTTCAGACTTCAAGTAAATGTCAACACATTTGGAACATACTGTTATCAGCTGGAAAAGGAAGCCCCCGAAGGACTTCATGTTGAAAGGTTAATTAAGGCTTGTAGAATTAAGGAAAGTTGGTCAAACAATGATGATTCCTCCGCTTGTGCTCCAACTGTCGCCAGATGATGATAGAGAATCAACTCATCTTTTGGCACTTAGAAATTCTTGTATTGATTTTAGATGTAGACTCTTTAAGTACGTGAGCAGAAGGTGTGTACTAGTTAGATTTTCAGACATGCCAATACTCGGTAAAGTTTGTAACATATTATCTGAATTTGGTTCTCTGATTAGAGTTCATGGCTGTTCCACTTTACAGCTCGCAGTTTTCTTCTTCATGGGAAAAGTTATGTACGGAAAGTTTTGGGTAACTGAATGCTTACTCTAATCTTTCAAATCCCGAATTCCTTCAGTTTATTCAATTATGCCCTGTTATTTCTTTCCTATTATTTTTCCTGACACTTATATTTTGTTTTGAAAATTTTGAAAAATCTCTGCTCCAACAGTGTAAGATCATATTTCCCAGAGAAAGAAGGGGATGTGGACTCAAAGTCACTTAGAGCTGCATCTTTATTACTAGATATTTGTGCGTCTTAGATAGTATGAAGTCCTACCACTAGTAATAGTGATCCTGTATAGATATATGCAATATTTCATTAAAAGATATGGATAATCAAACATAGAATGTGTAAGATTTTCAATATTAGTAATAAAGTTAAAAAGGTAAGTGTTGTTCTAATTGAGTAGACACCATTACATCCAGATGGGACACAATATAGAAGTGAAGTACTACAAGCAGCATACATAAATCACAAGCATTAGCATATGCGTTGCAAGCCTTCTGCAAGTTCCAAGGAGAAAGCAAATTTGATTAATGAAATTTCGATTTAAGGCATTCTTGCTCTTGCCCTACAGCACCTTAAAGTCCATGAAGACTGAATTGAGTTCTTGATGACTTTCAGCACTCTGAATGAGTCATGTAAGAATATCTTCAAAATCCAAAATCTCAAATGAAAGCTGTCTGGGAGCCGTCTCCAATGCTACCCAACCAAACTTTCCTTTTCAAAGATCAGATAAGATGCGATAAAGCTGCTTGATGACTATCCCCCATAAATAATCGAACTGCAAGCTTATGGATGAATCAGCATTCAAGAAATTACGATCAACTGAAACTGGGCATGCTATGAAATGAAATGGTCATCCTCATAAATGCAAAGAAAATATATAGAAAATCCAAGTCGTATTGCTAGAGGATAATGGGATAGAATTGAAGCTCATACTGAATAGAAAATCAAAAGTTGCAAAGGTTTGATTAGGATGAAGGTAAAAGAGGTTAAGAGGAAAATTTGAGGAGACAAATCTCCCTTTTCCTACCCTGAAACCAAGCATGAATTTTTTGATTGAGCTTTCACAGACATTTTAGTATATTAACTCATTCCCAAGAAGACAAAAAGATATTATAAGTAAAAAATAAAAGACATAATGAAAAAATACATTAGGACAAACATTGGACTATAGTAGCCATCCACGTCAATCTTGTACTAATTCTAAGGAGCTTTTACACCTGATAAGACATAAAGTCATATTTGAGTCAGTTAATCACACGCAATGATCTACAGAATGACGAATATGCAAATCCACTGTTGGAAGTCTATTTAGCATTTATATAAGAATTGTAGCACATCAATGACATTATAATTTCTTTCTCCAATTTTATCATAAATAGCTAGTTATTTAGCAAAGGTTTGATCACTTATATGCAATCAAAGCATTCCAGGGGAGTCTAACAACTCAAGCTCTTTCCAAATTGAACCTTTCTTTCTTGAGCAAGGAAATAACTAAAAAACAACAAATGTAAAATGTGTAAGTATGGCCAAAAATTCTCAAATCGTTTGAGATACCATAAGGAGGTTTAAATTAAAAGATTTTTCCAAGATCATAAAGAAGAAACAAAAAAAATTTACTTCAATTCTTATATGACTCTAAACTTTAGGGTTGTTGGTCACAGCCAAGGCTTCAACAAGTAAATAATCAAAGAATATTTCCAATCATTTGGATGCCCGACTACCTTATCTTGAACCTACACAATAATAAAACAAAGATCATTCAGCTTACTGTCGCTCCTTTATTAGGCATTAGAAGTTAATTTATCATATATAAAGCAAATGGGAAAAAAAAATCTTACTGAAAAGGACCTATGAGACCTGCTGACAATCAATATTTGATAACATCGAACTATGACTTATCTCATAGACAACTCCTTTCAAGACTAGAAGTCGCAACAATTTTACAAACTTAGGAATCTGAAATATTCAAATGAAATGCATGCTAACCTAAATGAAGTAAAAAAACACCCTAAAAGTGACGGAGATGACTTACTGATGCAAAAAAAAACTTAAAGTATAAGAAGAAATAAAATAGTCAACCACAAGTCTTAATTTGATGGGGTGAAGATTGTAAATTGAGTTGAATACAAAAGATAAGGGCCTAAATTTAGGTTATGTTAGGATTTCTTAATAGATACGAACTAGTAGTAAGTTAAATATGTTATTTTATTATATATATATTATCCTAGTTGCTTAGGACTTATAGAATTTTTATTAAAATATGATTTAAATTTGTTAGAATATTTTCCTCCTAGAATAAGGATTCTAAAACTCTATATATGTGTGTATATTAAGCTCTTTATCAATTACAAGCAATCTAAAATTTTTCTACAAACTTGAGTTTTTAATTAGAAGGTGTGATGCTTTCTTTTAAGAGTGATTCTTAGACCCTAGGTGTCATTCTTAGTTTCCTGCTATCCATTGTTTCTAGTCCTCACTAAATTCCAACAAACCTAACTTACATTCTAGGCATCTCAAACTTATATTCTAGCCATATGAAATCCTAAAATCCTAAGCCTAAATTTCCAGCAATCAAAACTTAAAATTCCAACTCTTCAAAATCTAAATTTTCAGCATTCCTAGTCAAAATTCAACCTTGAAACTTGATATTCCAATAGTACAAGTGCAAGATGAGATACTTCTAAAAGTTTTAGAAATATTAGACCTTATTGACTATCAATCACAAGGTGTTCCAAGAACTAGTTCGAAAAACAATATCAAACAATAAATTACACTTGATGGTGAGGGTGGAAAAAGTGAAATCTAAGACGAAGTGGCTGAAACTAATCAACAACAAATGGGGTTAGGAAATCAATGCCTACTAAGGGATTTAAGACAAAGAAATCAACCAGTATAATAAGGAGAGTGCATGCGAGCCTTTAAAGGCCACGACAGAATTAAAACACATAATAAACTTGCTGGTATTACTAAGAAAGTTCAAGTTAAAGCCCCTAATTTTGTAGGAGATATGGATCCACACTTGTTCTTAGACTGGACAACAACAATGGAAGATTTCTTTGACTGGTACCACATGTCAAAAGATCAAAAGGTGTGATTCATAAAGATGAAGTTAGTTGGACACGCTAAAATATAGTGGAGATCGGTAGAGATAGATTTTGAAAAATAGGTCAACTGTTAATTTTTTGTTGGGAAGAGATGAGGCTGAAGTTATTGAAAAAAATACTTACCATTTAATTATCATGAAGATTTCTAAGATTAACTTACAACTTTTAGACAAAGGCTTAGTTCGTAATTGAGTAAAAAAGAATTTGATGAACTTTCTATTCGATGGGAAGGGATAGAGTTGAAATAACAACTTATATCTTACTACAAAAATGGTTTAAAGGTAGAAATTAGTAAGGAGATAATAATGCAATTGTAGTAAGGGAAGTAATAAAAACAACACATGAAACATCTTTTATCTTACAAAAAGAAATAGGAGAATTGTTAGCTGATTTTCAAGCCTTACATTGAATGATTTACATTCAGCATGCTATTAACTTGTTACTTGGATCTTCTCTACCAAATCTGCTAGCCTACCACTTGAATCATATTAAGAATGAAGAGTTAAATAGACAAGTAGAGACTCTATGTGATTTCATTATGAAACCATTTGCAAATATATTGGTAAAGACTTATGATGTTGTCTACATTGCTAAACTATTCTTTAAAGAGGTTGTGCGTCTCTGTGGATTACCTTTAATCATTATCTTTTATCATGATATAAAGTTTATGAGTTATTTTTGGA
>JANVCQ010586175.1:0-16924 GCA_025531925.1 Erythroxylum plowmanianum | reverse complement strand
CATTACAAAACTGTAACTGAAGAAGATAAAGTTACATGTAAATACACTTGCTTTCTAAGGCACTATATTTACATAACTCCAACAGGGGCAAATTGGGGATAGACAAGCCCAAGGTACAATCCATCAATGATTGGGAGCCACCAAGGAAGGTGTCCGAGTTAGGCATATGAGGTACATACCGATTATTTTGATTTTGCTCTTCATGGTGTTTTAATGCAGGATGGACATCTGATAGCTTACAAGAGTCATAAGCTAAATCATATCGAGTGTCGCTATACTGTCCAAGAGAGAGATAACCGTGGTGGTGCATTAATTGCAAACTTGGAGGCATTACTTGTTGGGGTCCAAGATCGTGGTTAAGATTGACAACGTTGCCACAAGCTATTTCCTTAACCAAAAGAAGTTGACACCGAAGCAAGCTAGGTGGCAAGTTTTCTTAGCAGAGTTTGATTTTATGATGGAGTATAAGCCGGGCAAGGCCAACATAGTGGCCGATGCTCTTAGTAGGATGGTCAAGCTAACTACCATCACAACTTCAAGTTTTCCTTTAGTAAATCGAGTCAAGGAGGGACTGAAGTATGACCTATAAGCTAAGAGTTTGATGGAGTTGGCAAGTCAGGGGAAGACACACCAATTTTGGCTTTAAGGATGGGGTGTTTACTACCAAAGGTGATCGAGCGCATGTGCCGAAGTGGCAAGGGTTGAGGAAGGAAATCATGAAGGAGTGCCATGACTCCAGCTGGGTAGGACATCCTAGTGTACATTGCACGTTGGCACTTATAGAGCGTGCTTACTATGGGCCCCAAATGCGTGATGATATTGACTTATATGTGAAGACTTGTCTTGTGTGCCAACAAGACATGGTGGATCAACATAAACAAGCAGGATTGCTAGAGCCATTGTCTATTTTGGAGAAGCCTTAGGAGAGTATCTCTATAGATGTCATCACATGTCTACCAAAGTTTGATGGATGTAGCAACATTATGGTGGTAGTAGATCGATTTAGCAAGTATGGAGTGTTCTTCCCTGGGCCTACAAAATTTATGACCGAGGATGTAGCACATATATTCTTTCATCATGTAGGGAAGTATTGGGGCATATCGAAGATAATTGTAAGTAGTTGAGACACTCGCTTCAGCGGGAGATTTTTGGATAGAGCTATTCAAGTTATTGGGGTCCGAGCTCAACTTCTCCACAAGCTTTTATCCTCAAACTGATGGTCAAACTAAAAGGGTAATGCATTGTTGGAGTTATTCTTGAGGCATTATATGAGTACCAACCAGTAAGGGCGTTCAAGAAAACTCGTGAACCTGTGAATCAGATCTGAACCGTATAAACCAAACCTGTAAACATAGTTAACCGAACTTGAGTTCAAACCGAACCTAAAAGATCAAGTTCATGGTTCAGGTTCAGGTTTCTAACTTGAAGTTCTAGGTTAACCAAACCTATAGCAGGTTAACCGAACCGAACTTGATTTATAGGTTTAGGTTTAAACTTAAACATGAAACACCAAAAAAATCTATCATATATTTAGATATAATTCAAGAGGATATTAATAAAAATAAATTCACTAGTATTTACTATATTAATTCTTGAGTAAAAAAGAAAAATTAATTCTTGAGTAAAAAAGAAAAAACTACTTTAATTCTATGTTATTAAATGTTAATCTTGAACATTACTATTATAAATAACAACTAATGCGTAACACTCAATACTTTTACTTCAAATAGTAATTAATATATGTCAAAGTTATTGATCGAAGTATTAAACTATTAATAAAAAAATTCATTAACTAAAATAATATAATCATTTAGAGATTAATTAAAGAAATTAATAAGTGTAAAACACGTTTATTAAGAAAATCCTACAATTTTAGTTTTTTAAGGCACATATATTAGCTTAGATATTTATGAGATATTATATACATTAAATAAGAAAGTAATAATGATTCTTCAAATATATGATATAGTTGCTAATAAATAATAAACATGTAATAATATTATCTTGTACAAATATAAACATAGTTTTATTTATTATAAATGAATGAAAAATGAGTTGATTTAGTAATAGACTATGGGATTGTATTTTTTTATACGATTGGGCTTTTTATAATATAATATTTGAATTTTTAACTATAATATTAATTGCATTTTCTACACTAAGTTGCAATAAGAAAAAGGATACTTTTTAGTGTTTATTAGTTATTATTATTACTATTATTTATTTTAACATGATAAAATAAGATGTAATGACGTTAGAAGAATAGTTTATTTTTTTTAATCAATGAGATCTAGTAGAGCGGTTCATTCCCTCATTGATTCATAGTAATAAAAAGCCATATTGAGTGTATAATTCATCTTCGATGTCCTATTCTAAACACTTCTGATTGGAAAGTAATAGAGAGCTTTATTAAAAATTTATTAAAAAACAAGACATTACCATAAAAACCTTATGTAAGGTTCTGTGTTCAGTTTGGTTAATATAATGAATAACAATCATTTTAATATTTAAATTGAGAATAGCAATGTAGTTTGTTCTTATATAAATCATTGATATAGCAATGTAGTTTGTTCTTATATGAATAATTGATAAAATTGCTAAGATCACTTGTAAATTCAGTTCTTCTAAAAAACGGTAATTCAACCCAACGGTCTTAATACAAACCTTGTAAATTTATGGCTAAGATCGCTTCAATCATAATTGATCTTTTATCAAATATCAGATATTGAAGTTGAAAGGTTTTTCCCTCGATGAAAACAAAGGAAAATTAAAGGTCATTATATTCGTTCAAAAAAGAAAAAAATTCCATTCAATCTTTCATGCTACAGTCACTTCTTAACCTCTCATCTCTCAAACTATAACACTCACCATCTATTTCTCCTCCTCAAACATAAAAGATCAAATCACGATCTTAATACTTGAAGAGAACAGGTAATTATTTTTTTATTTCTATTTTTACATGTAAAACCTTTTATTTTCAATATCCCAAATTATTCTGATTTATTGTTCATGAAATCTACAACTACAAAAGCTTTTTTGTATTTTTTTGATCAGATGTCAACCTCCATGGAATGCACTAGCAAACCGTCATTGACTCACGGAACTAAAGGAGATACTTCTCGCTTCTCAGAGCGTTGGTGGTGTTGGCATGGCTTCTATAACAACTTTTGGTAATCCCCAAACACCTGATTCTAGTGCATCAAATCTACCTAAGACTCCTACCACCTCTTCAAACAAGAAATGATCTTAGGTTTGGGAACACTATGCCAAGTCAGGTGAAGCTAATGATAGAGTTGGTGTGTGTCAATACTGTAAAAAATCTATTGCTTGTAAAAAGAATAATGGTACTACCAGCCTAATCAGTCACTTGAATAGATATGTTAAGTATCCATATAACAAGCACAAGGAACCCGACAGTGGACAAAAAACTATAGAAGGAGCAATAGTAGAAAAAGGTGAATAATGACACATCACGTAGAATGATAACTTAGATGTTTGATCAAGAAAGATGTAGGAAGGCACTTGCTAGAATGATTATTGTTGATGAGTTACCTTTTTGTCACATAGAGTAAAAGGGGTTTTGTGATTTTTGTGTAGATATCCAACCAAAATTTAAAGTTCCTTCTCGCACTACAGTGACTAGAGATTGTTGTGTACTTTACTTAGAAGAGAGAAAGAAGATGAAGGAGTTTTTAAGAAATTGCCTTCCAGGGTTTGTCTTACTACAGACACTTGGATATCATGTCAAAATCTTAGTTATATGTGTCTCACGACACATTTTATTAATGATGATTGGAAATTAAACTTTTGCCCAATTTATGATCATTCAGGTGATACAATTGGTAGGGTTGTTGAGATTTGTTTAGTTAGTTTGGATATTTAAAAAGTATTCACAATAACGGTGGATAATGTAAGTTCAAATGATGTAGCTATTCAATACTTAAGAAAAAGAAGAAGGGTGGTGTATTGAAAGGTGAGTTCATACAAATGAGATGTGTTGCACACATCTTAGGTTTAATTGTGAAATAGGGGCTATCAGAATTGGGTAATTCAATCATTAGGATTCGTAATGTTGTGAAATATGTTCAGTCTTCTCCCACTAGAATGGAAAATTTCAAGTCTTGTACAGAAAAAGAGAAAATAGACAGCAAGAGTATTGTTTGTCTAAATGTTGAAACAAGATAGAATTCTGCTTATCTAATGTTAGAGTCAGCTTTGAAATTTCAGAAAGCATTTGATTTATTGGAGAGTCAAGATTCTAAGTATGTTGAAGACCTTTCTCAAAAGAAGAATAAAAGAGGTAAGAATACAAATAATAAAGGTGTTCCTAGTGAAAGTGATTGGGAGTACGCATGTAAGTTCCTGCCTTTTCTTTTTATCTTTTATGATGATACTTTAAAATTGTTTGGCTCTCATTATGTAACTGCTAATGAGTACATGAACGAAAATTTTGGCATTGGGATGGTTATTTCAAATAGATGTGGGCTTGGTGATTTTAATGCAAGAAACATGGCTATGAGGATGAAGAAGAAGCATGATAAGTATTGGCAAGATTTTAATACCAACTACATATTGTTTATTTATACCATTCTCGATCTACACTGCAAATTGAAGTATGTGAACTTTGTGATTGGTAAAGCATATGATGATGTCAAATATGAGCAGCTATGTGAGAAAATAAAAATCACTTTAGATTTGATGTTTGATTTCTATCGATCCTCCATGTCTTTTCCTGTTGCACAATCAAGTGTCCAATCTCAAGCTTCAAGTGGTATAGAAGTTGATAATGTCAAGGATGTTGCAGCATTTTTGGATAATATTTTTGATGAGCAAGAGGCTAGTAAAGGAAGTGGGGAAACCAAAAGTGAGCTAGATAAATATTTAACTGAAGATTGCGAACCCAAAGACAAGAATTTCAATGTCTTAAGTTGGAGAAAACTAAATTCTACTAAGTATCCAGTGCTTGCTTCAATGGCTCGAGATGTTTTAGCTATGCCTATATCTACTGTTGCATATGAGTTGGCTTTTAGTACAGAAGGTCAAGTGCTTGATTCATTTTGTAGTTCTCTTACTCCAAAGATGGTGGAGGCTCTTGTTTGTAGACAAGATTGGTTAAGAAAATCACAAGCTCCTCTTTACTGGAAGAGACACATGAAGAACTTGAGCAAATTGAATAAGGTAATCTAATTTACTTTACCTTGTTTTAATATACAAATAAATAAAAATTCTTTTTTCAATTAAAAAAGAAATAACAAGTCTAACTCTTTTTATTCTTTATTTTCTACAGATGTGGCTTCATGTATAATAGTGGATCATCCTACCATCCTATTCGAAGAATAATTGTTTAATAATTTATCTCTTTTTTTAGTATGGATCTTTTATAAGACATTGTTTGGCTTATTTTTACTTTGCTTAGTTTAATATATTGGATTAATCTTTGATGGATTTTATATGCATACTTTATGAATAATTTGTATTTGTTTTCGCCAATTATTTTTATAATTTTTTGTCATATATATTGATATGAATAGGTCTGGTTACCCTAAAAACTGAAACTAAAAATAGGTTAACCGATCCTATAGGTTCTTTAGGTTCAAGTTCAGGTTCAAGTTTGTGAAATTGTTGACCCTAACATTCAGGTGCAGGTTCAAGTTATTTATGAAGGGGTTAGGTTACCCTATTATAAACACCCCTACCAACCAACATGATTGGGCTAAGTTGCTTGATGTTGCCCAATTCTCTTATAATTTGCAAAAGAGCT
This sequence comes from Erythroxylum plowmanianum, assembly GCA_025531925.1. Taxonomy (NCBI): domain Eukaryota; kingdom Viridiplantae; phylum Streptophyta; class Magnoliopsida; order Malpighiales; family Erythroxylaceae; genus Erythroxylum; species Erythroxylum plowmanianum. Next base: position 11,163 of record JANVCQ010586175.1, on the reverse strand, counting down.
AGTCAACGGGAGCTAGTCCATTTGAGATTGCCACGGGATAACAACCAATGACTCCTCACACTTTGGTGATTAGGTACAAGAGTTTGAGTCTTGCCGCATTCAAGTTTGCCAAAGGATGGCATGAGAAAATTGATATGGCATGAGCAAACCTGGCAAGGGTTTCCAAGCGATTGAAGAAATGGGCGAACGTCAAGAAGAGACACTTGGAGTTCGAGGAAGGAGACTTAGTGAAGCTCCTTCCATATCAACTCCAACGGTTCTCCAAGGTGCACAAGGGGATAGTAAGGCGATATGAGGGCCCTTTCCCTGTGGAGAAAAGGGTTGGTATGCTAGTCAGTTGATTGACATTTCCCTTACATTTGGAGATGCATCCAATCTTTCATGTGAGCTTATTAAAGTCTTATCATGCTGATAAGAAGGATCCAAGTAAGGACAAGTCGAGAAGAGCACCCACAACCATCACTACTTCTTATGAGCATAAGATAAAGGAAAATTTGGAACATCGTGCTATACCAAGGAGGGGTTCCCATCCAAGCTATGTGGAGTACTTTGTCAAATGGAAGGGACTACATAATAATGAGGCAAGTTGGGAGCATGAACTCATATTGTGTGACTACAAGGATGTGATCGAGGCATAAAAGAAGGATGTGATGAGGGCATCACTCGAATGAGTGGGGGATAATGTCACACATCGTAAAATTCCACCAGATGGAAAGGCTATGTTGGGTCAAAAACAAAAGCATGCAAGATTTGGCTAAAACGGTAGATTTCAAAACTTTTTCAAAATCAAAATACAACGAAAATAACATAACCAAATCAACATGTTTAAGCCATACATGATACGGTATAAGGAAAATAATGTACATAAGAACAAGGTGGTAAAAATACCGACTCCTTTTTACAGCTTTGACTCCTTGCTTTTGTATCCTCTCTAAATCCTTGCTATAACTTTGACTCTTTTGTACCCTTTCCTTTGTCAATGTATCCTCTCCTTATTGTTGTAACCTTGACCAATCTTATCTACTACTTGTTCTTCTTAGATAACTTAGTTAATAAGATCCTTTGGTGGGAAAGGAGAAGAAATATTTTGAGAAGATTTTTCTTAAAAGACCGAAGCCAAAAATGAGACTCTTCTCATTCAAGTTTCGGCTATGCATGCATGAGAGGAGAGAGTGAGTCAAAAAATGCAAGAACACTTCTTACTCTCCTTGTCAATTTTGGTTATCATGAAAGAAAGAAGTGATGTGCATCCAATGCATCACTTTATTCTTTAATCAATCATAAAGAAGCCAGTAAATGAGACTTTTCTCATTTATTTAAGATGGCTATATGAAAAGACCAATAACCTAAACGAGACCTTCTCATTTTTGGTTATGGATGAAAGTAAGGAAGAGAGAGTACATCAAATGCACCTCTTCCTTTCTTTAATCAAATGAATACTAAAAGGTTACATTATATGCCATCATTAAAATACAACCATTAAACCATTTAATGATAAGATCATTACTCCATTAATGATGATAAAAGCATGATAAAAATCATTTGCAATTTAGCAATTCAATGTTAAATGTGCAGCTTGCTATAAAAAACTGAAATATGCCCTCCTTCTTTCTTTAATAACTTTGTTTCAATTTAATTAATCCAATTAATCAAATCAAACCAAAGTCAAGCCCGACATTAAATATTCATTTGGGCTTCTAATTAAAGTAAGCCCAACATTCAATCATGGGCTTTAAAACCTCTATTTATTTTTCTTACTTTGCTTGATAACCTTCCTAGAAGTCAAATGAGTAATCTAATTGGACTTATATAATTCAAGCTTTAATAAGCCCAGAATTAATTTAATCTCATTAGAATTAATTCTAGCTTGTTAACTAAATGTCACTCCACTAAAGACAGTTGTTGAACTCTTGAATTACTAAATATTATGAGAATACATGTTTCAAATAAGATGTCTAATTGTAAACTTTATTATGAACCATATTATAGTCACCCTCACAATAAAGTGTAAAATTACCGTTTTGCCCTTATGTTGATTTTTTCTTCTAGATCTCTCGTTTTACTCTACATGGTGATTAACACATAAGATCTCATCTTAGTGTTAAGACTTGATGGGTAGCTAGTCCCATCAAACTATTGGTATCGGTTTAATCACCAAACTCTATAAAACATCTAGAAGTGATGATATCATTATAAACTATTTATTTGAGTGAATGTTCCTTGATACATGTTTCAATTAATAATTCTAACATGCAAACACTAGATTGATACTCTGTAAAAATCCATTCTGATTATATCAAGAATTATAATAAAACATATATGAGTTCACCACTCATCAAGATTGTGGTTCGTAATAAAAGAGTGCTAAGATGTATGTTTAAGATTAAAATAACGACCCACTTTGTTATTTAAAAACATACTTGATTTTATATTCATTTAATAGTGCCATTATCGATAGTCGACTATTATCATGATATGAAACTCATCATTCTCTTGAAGTAAACTCTTTTACTTACACGAAGATAAATCGCAACACTACAGTCTAAATTGTAATTAAGCGACCAACTTGATTATTCAACTGTGAATCAACTAATTTAGATTCTAATAATATACATGTTTCCCATACATCTCTATGTATATGTATATTATTTTCAAAAGAATATCGATACCTTATGCCTAGATATTACTTATATAAATAAAACCAAACTCTTTTGTTTTATTAATAATAAATATTTTCATTACAAAAGTAACTGGAAGAAAATTAAGTTAAACGTAAATACACTTACTTTCTAGGGCACTATATTTACTTAACTCCAATAGGCTAAGCTAGAGTTCTCTATAAGATTCCACATTATTCTTCCATATTCAAGATAAGGCTAGAGGTGGGTGGAAGACTCTAGAACCTTGTAGATAATTGTACATTATACTTGAAAATGTAGATATTTATAGGGAATTCTAGATGGCCATTGTGAGCCCTTAGATCAAATAGATCCTAGCCATCTATTAACGAGGTGGAAGGCTATAAATAGCCAAGGGACTTCATTTGTAAGATATATAGAGGCATAGAGAGATAGAGAGAGCATAGTTAGTTCTTGGAATTTGCCTTGTAAAGCTTCCTTAAGCAATATAAGCATTCTCCATGTTTCCTCATTATTGTTCTTGTTTTATCTTACATCTTTACTAACTTGTGTAGCTTTTCTAGCATTCAAGGGAGAGGTTGACTTAGTTATGAGATATACAATTAAGTGTCTTGCAGTTTGTTAGTAAAAGACCAAGTCCGTGACACTATAATCGTGTAAGTCTCTGAGCCCTTACAAACCCACGAATTATGGAGATTTTGGAATATATACAATCTTTACATGCTTGTGTATCAAACTGTGTATTTCCCAGAACCTTAAAATTTACTATTAAAAGGCATTCATGGAGGCCAATTGAGAAGGACAGACTTTTGGAGTTGATTCTAGATGTGAAGAAAACTCATAAGGGATGATATTGATCCAGGGTCATATAGAACATGAAGAAATCATCAAAAGATCTAATAAATTACAAAATCAAACCTCAAACTTGCAAAAACATTTGATAGAAAAGAATGGAGGTTTTGAATTATGAACTTTTTATTTTTATTCATTTTTATTCTATTTTATCTTTGATTTCATTTTATATTATGTGTAACTAAACTCTTTTTAGTGTCTAGGTGTAATGAACCATAGTTTGTGCTACAATAAGTTTTGATTATTTTATTTAATGCAATTGTTTTGATTGATCTATTTTGATTCAATTATGTGTTTTATATATGCTTTAATCGATCTGAAATATTAGTACATAATTTGATTTCGTAACATAAAGATTGAGAAATCCTGTATGTGAATAGATCTACCATAATTGAAAGGAGTTGATTGCAAACTCAGAGATAAGTCAATATAAATCCTCTGAATTAGGGTGAAACCTAATAGCAGAATTCACAAATCGATAAAGGAATCCTAGAAACTTGAACCTGAATAATTTTAGTTAATAAACCTCTAGATTAGTCGTCAGTAGTCTTAAGAGAGTTATTAATGTAGGATAGGAATTTCCATAGTCTAATAGCCAATAAAACAATTTCATGATAAAGGTTAATTATCTAATTTTTTAGGGGTATTCATTACCTAGAAACTAATTATTAATATTGATTGTTTTCTAAGTAACTTCCTTAGTTTCTATGTTCATCATTGTTTTCTACTTTAGTTTAATTATTTAGTTTCCTTTCCTTTATTAAAGACAAAATGTAATTTATAAGCTAGATAATAGAAGAAAGGTAATTATTAGTAATCATTGTCTTTATAGGATCGACCCATACTTGCCTATATTAGCTACAACTACATCATACACTTGTGGTCAATTCAAATATTAGCCTTAAGTTTAGACCAATTAAGTTTTTGGTGCTATTGTTAGAGACAGTGGTATTAGGAACACTTAAATACTCTTACTCTAGCCCTTATTTTCTGTATTTATTTTGTTTGATTTTTATTGGATCTTGTTGTATTCTTGGCCTATTCATTTAATTATCTTTTGAACTTCTCTACATTAATAGCGTGTTTATGGTTTATTTTGGGGATTAAGGTTTAACGTCATCACCACAACTCACAATGGAAGGATGGAGCAAACAGTACTCTTATAGGAGCTACGATATGTCTTCATAATATGTCACATCACTATGTTGGAAAGAGGGGTTTCCTCACATGTTTTTAAAAGCTTAATTGATGTCCATCCCATGTTATGACAATTGTGGGAGTAATAATTACAATTGTGAACGTTGGACACCAACCTATATGTGGGAGCAACCAAGCATGTATAACCAACCTAAATTTTAAGGTACATCTTATGCAAATATGTATAATTCAGAGTGGAGCAAACCTTATGCATATGGATGAAATGAGTATGCTCTAATTGAATATGTACAATAAAAGCAGCAATACGAAAGCATTATAGATAAACTAATAGAATCCATTGCCAAGCGTGTAGCTAGCTGATGTGAATTCAAGGTGATATTTTCTTCACCTAGATATGATAAGCATAATACCTCATACTATCTGATCTCCATAACATCTTAAAGTAAAGAAGAGATGACAATCGATTTCATGAATGATGATACATTTCAGAAAGGCAAGGAGGTAACTACTACTTTGAAAGATATGATGGCTAATTTTATTCAAGAATCAAACATGAGGCAATAGAAAATAAAGGCTCATATACAAATATGGTTAATCGAATTGACCAGTTGGCAAAGATATTATTTGACGAGATGTAGGAGAGTTTTTTTAGTCCTACTAAAACATACCCTATAGAGCATGGAAAGGAAATCACCCTTAGGAGTAAAAAAGAGAAGAAAGAATTATAGAAGAATTATAGATAAAATAATGGAATGCCTTGCTAAACTTAAAGCTAGCCATGAACATCTTAAGCATAACACAAAATATTATTTGAGTCTATTAACGCAGCAGAGTGGAGAAAAGACAAAGATTGACTTCATGGATGAAGTGTTAAGAAGATGAGGAGGTAATTAGTGTTGTTGTAAAGGAGGACGAAGACATGATAGAGGCAGCACATGCAGAAGAAGAGGAAGTCTTTGTCCAAGAAGAGGAGGTAGAGAGGAGGTAATTGAAGAAGATGAGCCAGAAACCTTTTTCCAGGAAGAAGAAGAAAAAGAAAAATGGATAGAGGTGGCTGAGGAAGAACTAGGAGAGAATCCATATAAGGAAACTATCGCTGAGTCATTGATAGTCACCTTAAATATGGAGGGTTCCCACTTCCTCTATGACAAAATGCTTATGTCAACTGAAGATTCAAGGAGTTTTGTTATCCCTTTTTTTTATTAACAGTTTGCCATTGCAATAGGCATTAATATATATGATTGGAGTCATAAAGTTTATAAATTAAGTTCTTGTTATTATCTTTCTACATATGGCTTACTCATGGGCTATGAAACTTTTGTATAGAGTAACGAGTGGAAGCAAATCACAAATCATAGATCTAGGACGAGGGTAATGTCAGGATATATCAAGCTAATGATGTTAAACAAGCACTATATGGGAGGTAACCCATGAATTAATATTAGGTTTTATTTTAAATTTTATGTTATTTCTATTTTCATATTTATTTTTATCTTCTCTATTGTTATTTTTATTTTATGTTATCTTTTAATCCCTTTTTCTTTACATTTTGCAAAGATGTTAGTATCTATGATCAGATGGATAGTCCTGAAATCAAAAATCAGAAATCAGAAATCATACATAGTCTATTACTCAAGGAAGTACTAGCATCTAACTTCTCACTTATAATATATAATTGTATTGTGTGTTAAGGAAGTGTTCTAAAGGCAATCACCTTTAGCACTTATTATGCAAATCTTTATGATTAATAAAAAGCATTTTCATTAATTTGATGTTCAAGTTTTTTATAAATTGATAGTGATCTTAAATTGAATTAATGAAGTCCTTGATATATTACATAACATGAAGCAAATCATGATGAGATCATGATAATGAGATTCCTATTATGTGTAACTATGTTAATGTCTAATTATCCCTAATTATATGATTAATGAGACGGGACATTATTAATTTAGATAGACTAATACATGTTATACTCCTTGATTAGATCAAGCAGTGGAGCTCACAAGCTATAAGCGTTAGTTGTTTAGAGCTAACATGAAGATGCTTGTTAAGAGTAGTAAGTCCATTGGATGACCTATCATTAGACAATCATATAGATAATCTATTCTAATGTCAATGATAGTCTCATTATAGCAATGGGGCAAATATCCTTAGATAGGAGGTGCTCAAGGATATCTTCGATGCTGGTCCTGTACTTTGACTCCATTCCTCGTTTCTTCTCAGAGCTTGCTCATAGGGTGATGATTGGGTACAACTTAAGGTATTTGAAAGTAATTGGGTAGCCAATAAAGGATTCACCACTGATAAGTGTAAATTGCATCATGTTTTAGGGTATAGTTTGATATGTGTTTAGCCATTAATTCAACCATTTAGTATGTGTTTAGGTTATAATTGTGTTAGTTTGTTAATTATTTATGTTTTAAGTGTTTTATAGGTTAGTACAAGTCTTTGAGCTTAAAGATTATATTTTTGAGGTACCTTGATGTGTTTACTAGTGTTTTAGGGTTAACATCAAAGAACATATGAGTTTTAGGGACATTCGGGCAGAAATAACGACCCACAATCGTGGGATGTCAGGCCACGAACATGACAAAAGCACCAAATTTAGCCTATGATCATGGCCTACATGTCATAATTGGGATAGGATCATAGGGAATGGCCCATGGTCGTGGCCTCTGTCTAGTAGACGAATAGACAATCAAGAACGTCAATTTTTTAGGTATTTTTTAGACCTTTAAGAGCCCAAAAAACCCTAGGGTTATCTAAAATACAAGAGGATATAAAAAGAAGAGAAAGAGGTAGGGAAAGAGGTTTTTGCATCAGCCACCTTGAGAAACCCAAGAGAGAGAGATCATTAAGAGATAAAGGAGGAGAAGCAGGAAGAGAGAAAAGAAGAAGAAGCTAACTCGACATAATTCCCAAATCAGGAGGTTTCCCGATGTTGTTGCCTCCCATCATCCATTTTAGATTTTATTTCCTGTTTCTTTCAGTTTTATTATTGCATAGAGTTGGATTGAATAGTTGATGATAGGGTCTAGGATGTTCTAAACTCACCTTTGAAAATTTATTCTTGAATTAATGAGAATCTGATTATTTATATGTTTATTGGATATTGTTGTGATTTGATTATGTGATTGCATAATTTAATAATAAACTGAAAGGGTGAATCAAATGAAAAATGATTAAATTGGACTAACAAGAGTTAGGTGATTTAATAGAAACTAGAATTGAATCAGATCGAGAATTTTTATGAAGAGATATCTTGGTTTATGAAAGTTTATTAGAGAACTTCAAAACTAATTAGTTTTGAATTGGTTGTGAATTGAGAGATTACAACGTCCACAATATGATTAGGGTTTATGATTTAGGGTTAATGGTTATCACTCGAGAGAGAATAATCAACCTTAGGATAGTTTAGATCCAACAATCCAATAATTCATAATTAGTTAGGTTAGCATTAAGGATAGGTAGAATTTCCTTTCTCTCAATTAGTAATTTCTTTCGGTTGAGTCTTAGGTGTGTTACAAATTGCTTAGTAACTAGTATTTTCATGTTTGATTCTTAAGTTGATTGGTTGAATTAAATTAGTGTATTAGTTTCGTTGCATCTTAAATTTTTGTTATTTGTTTCTAGCCTTAGATTTAGGACTAGATTAGTTCCCTCATCGTGGGATTGACACCTTTGGTATTATGCTAATGAACCATTCGCTTATGGATTACCAAGGATTAATAATTAAAACTTACAAACAACTAAACCTCAAGCAAGTTTTTTAGCACCATTGCCGAGGAGACGTGGATTAGTTTAATTCTTATAGTATAAGGCCTTTTCACTATCTTTTGTAAAAAAGAAGAAGAGAAAAGTTGGGCATAAAATAGAAGACATATCAATTTGGGTATCACTAAACAACATTAGGGAATCTCAAAAGTTGAATACTAAAAAGAGATGGAAAGGATGATGGTGGAGGAAATACACCATGGAGAGCGGCGAACCCTTATGGATGTCATGAGGTCATAGTTTAGTGCCCATCATCAATGGATTATAAGACTATCGGTGTAAGCAAATACGTTCGAGATCAAACCATCACTGCTAAACATGTTGCAAACAAACATGCAATTCTATGAGTAAGTAAATGAGGATCCCAATGCTCATTTAGCTAATTTCTTAGAAATTTACGACACTTTCGATATAATAGGATGTCAGAGGATGTCGTTAGGATGAAGTTCTTTCCCTTTACACTTAGGGATCGAGCCAAGGTATGGTTGAATTCTCTCAACTCATCCAACATCACAACTTGGGAGTAGTTGGTGTGAGGTTTTCTAGATAAGTATTTTTCCTTTAAACAAAACAACAAGATTAATAAGGGAAATTATCAATTTCCAACAAAATGACGGGGAGTCTTTATATGAAGGGATGCAAAGGAGCTGTCCTCATCATAACCTACCTAACAAATTCCTATTGCAAACCTTCTACATTAGAGTTAATCCACCCACAAGGAGCACCATATATGTAGCTGCTAGAGGATCATTCATAAGGAAAAAAGCTGAAGCAGTACACGATTTGTTAGAAGATATGAGATATACTAGCTGTCCTTAGACATCAAAATGAAGTAGAAAGTAGTCAACCTTTTGGGACCTAGGAGGAATGATTGTTGATGAAAATTCAATAACAATAATGTAGGCTAAGGTCAACAACCTAACTAAGCAATTGAGTAGCTTGAAAGCCACCTTTTCCTCTCCAATCATAGTAACGCAGCATGAATATGAGTCATTGGGAAAAGAGAGCTATATCACAACTGATTGCTTTTTAGGGGAAAACAATAACGTGGAGCAAGTCAACTTTAATAGAGCACAAGTTGGTTAGGGAGATAGCAATCCTTATTCTAGCACATACCAGTTAGGTTGGCATAACCACCCAAAATTTCATTGGTCTAATCAATGTTTTGAAACCCAAATTGGACATCAAATCGGAAGCCTTACTGGTCACTGGTTCGATCGGTTCGACCACCGATCGAATCGGTGTGACGTCATAATTACCAATAATTATATTTAATTATATATAATATTAGTAATATTAAAAAAATAGAAAAATGCACCAAATAATATAAATAAATATAAATAAAAAATTCATTTGACCGGTTCAAATAATATAAATAAAAAATGTGATGTGTTTTAGAAAGAAAAAAGTAAAAAAATAAAAAAAATCATTGAACCAGTGGTCGAACTGGTTCGACCAGTATCGATTTAGCCGGTCAATTGGGTTCTCACCGGTTCGCACTGGTCCAATTAAGGACTGGTTTTTAAGAGTCAACCGGATCGGATAGCCGATCGGTCATCGATCATCGATCGAACCGGTCGGTCCGATCTGGGTTTCAAAACACAGGGTCTAATAATACTGAGATTCAGTTTAGAAATCAAGGGTCACATGGATATCAACAAGATAAATAAAATGACTAGAAGCATTATAGTATGTCTAGGGTGTATTAAGAAGTGAACATAAAGAAACATGTGTATTTAAGCGTAGTAAGGGACATAATGGTAATTAATTTGAAAGACAGGGATAAATTGGTAATTTCTTCATTTAGGCATGAACATGAATATTTATATGTGTTATGGAATAGAATGAAATCAATTGATGATTTTATCTGCCAATGTGGGAACTAAATGAAGAAGGACCAAATGTGCAGTTTTGCCAAAATCAGTATATAGCCCAATGGGATTGAAACATATGTCTAAGACTAGAAACTTCATGAAAAGAGGAGTTGTTGGACCCCGTTTTCAAAGTCCAACTCTTGCGGAAAATCATATAACCTGAACGTATTATCCTATGGGGTTATTTCCAATAACCCTTATTAGTCATCATCCCTCAAGGGTAGCGTGCCCATGACAATTAACATCAAACAAACTTATTACTTTAACTCAACCCTACTACAAGAAAATCAATATAAACATACATACATAACTGAACTACTCAAATCCTTCATTTAATTACTAAAGCAACAGAGTTGAAGAACTTTATTTACATATCCAAAATCCACACCATTGGCTTATTACAAAAACACAAATAGCAAAATTGCGGAAGTTTCCTTAGGCTCTTGATCACTTGACTTCTTAACTATCACCTGAAGAGGGGACAGAGAGGAGGTGAACTTAAAACTCGTGGGTAACAGTTTATAATCGAGAAACAAGCAAAAATCATTTTCAAAAACTCATTGCCATTATGCATTTTCGAAACCAAAGTAATTTCGCATGAAAATCACCAAACATTTATTTCTCAAAATTCTCAATTTATCAAACAATTCATGAGCAATATTAAATCATGTATGCATCAAGCTTGTCAATAGATCATAAGCACATAAACTCATCAGAATGGTTTGGGTGGATCCAAAACAGAACGTACTACACATTTCCCATAAGGGCCGGTGTAGCCGTGAACATAACGTACTAACGCAATCCCACGTAATGGTCTTGCATAGCCGTGAACTTATAGGAGTCCATGAAGGAGCTCCATGCCA
>JANVCQ010585862.1:0-16927 GCA_025531925.1 Erythroxylum plowmanianum | reverse complement strand
GAAGAACAACGCAGAAGGATTGCCAACTCATGGATCCAAACGGCAACGCATCGTTCAGCTTGAATCCGGCAGAACCAGAAGTAATTGTACAGAACTAACAAACTTATGTCTTTACCTTTAATTTCGAGAAAGAAACATGTTTAAGTCATTCTCGTATCTTAGGTTATGTTTACCTAAAAACTTTTACGAAAATAGTTATATGCTTCTAAAAACATTCCTACAAGACACATCAATCATGCGTAACTACTGGTCAAATGAATTAATTTGGTATTCCTTTTTATGTTATTACGTGATTATAAGCTGCTTAAATTGTTGGTTTATTGGATTCATCTAAGGTTTATCTGTTATACTCAATGCCTCTTGGCATATATAATTGATTATATGCAGTTGAGATGTAATGTCCTGAATTTGGACAATGACAATCTTCCCAAAATTCCCCCATAACCCCTTTAAAAATATGCGGTTCTGATTTTGCTCATGTCTGACTAAAATGAAAAATTAATTACGACTTTCATCGTACAAGTTGAACTTCATTAGTTAGAAGTTGATGACAAAAAAAGCCACAAAATCAAATAAGACAAGTTATTATTTAATGTATTCTTAACTATTAGATTTTTTATACGAGTACAATATCCAAATTATGGTATGTAAAGATGTAGTGAAGAATTGCATATATTTTTTTCGTTTTCTTTGTAATTTGCATCTTAATTCTTCAATTTTTATTTTTTCGAAAGTTAAAAGATTTTATTGAATAAATATATATACAGTCCAGAGTACAAAAGTTCTAGAATAGTCCAAAAGATCTAGATTACGTAGAGTTGTGGTTCCTGGTAATCATCTACATCATGATATCTAAGGGATACTTATGAGACCACAAAAACCAGTATTACTCCAATCCTTATCTTCTCTTCACACTACTTGTTAGATTTACTGTTATTCCTCTTGCTAACATAAACAGTCTGTAATGAATAAAAATGTCCTTAAAAAACATCTCAATGCTTCTATTTTCTTGCTTAAAAATTCTCCAATTTTGCTCTTTCTAGAAGTAGTACACTAAAGCTGCCCAGCTTAATTTAATTACTTTGAGATATGTTGCATTATGCACTCTAAGATTTCCCAACTAAGCAATAGTTTCACTCCAAGAGTCCATTGATTTGTCCATGTTCACAATAATTTACATTCAGTATTACATAACTCATAGTGCAACGTGTTAATGGCAAACCTGATCTTATCCCTCGTAAGCAACCCTCCATTATTTTTCATCCATAAGATGAATGAATGAACTAGATTGATGTCACTGTCCCACACTAAAGTTTTCCACTCCTGCCTTGTGTTCTGTATAGTTAGCAAAAATGTTTTGCATGCTTTTATGATGAACTTCCTTGATTTATCTACTAGCCACTAAATTTCGTCTTATTCTCCCTCCAGGCATGTTGGCAACTCTTCCATTATGAGTCTGGTACTTCTATCAATTGATTATTTCTAATTAACATACTCACTTTAGTTTCTGGATTCACTACCAATTTCAAGATTTGTACCTCTTCCACCTTATATAAGGGACCTTTACGATGCCAATTATCATCCCAAAAATATGTGCTTTCTTTATTCCCAATCTTGGGGAATACCTAATTTTGCATCCATTACCTTGTCTCTAGGATTTCCTTTAAAGTTCTTGACATTTCTTCTCTTGGCTTTAAGATTCAAATACTCTTATTCTTTATGAAGACATTATGCATCTATTTCACCCATAAATCCTCCCTTTTGTAACACAACCACCATAAGTTCCTTCCCCTGCTCACCCTGTGAATCATCTGCGCAAAACGGATTCCCAAATCCCTTTGTTGCTTAGGTTTGCAAATTTTGCTCCAACTAATCTTCGCTTTGCTTTTACCTTGGTTTGAGCCATTCCACAAGAATTCTCTAAGTCTCCTATTTATTAGCTTAAGGATACTTTTCAGGGTAGATAAATGGATGATCCAATAATTAGTGAGGTTGCTCAGTATTGTTTGAATTAGCTGTAGCTTACTTTCATAACTAAGGAACTTATTACTCCATTGGTTGATTCTTCCATGGAATGAGTCCAACAAAGGTTTGCAATCTAAGACATTGATTCTTATTTTGAGATATTGATACCTCTAAGTATTTAAAGGGTATGTTCCTTTGTTTTAATCACATCTCGATAGCTTTAGAGGCTACCTCTCTACTTGAGTTGTATTATAAATAGAAACAACTCTTCAGTGGGTTGCATCTTAGGCCTGAGATCTCTTAGAACTCCTTCATCAATTGCAAGATTAGATCTTTTGAGTTTTTCTCAGCTCTTTAAAACAATAGCAAGTCATCTACAAAAGCTAGATGTGTGAGCTTCATACATTTACATCTACATTGGAACAGGAATTTTAGGTGCCTCTGTATGTTACTTGTAAGGAGAATTGACAAAACCTCCATGCAAAGTATAGACAAGTAAGGGGATTATGAGTCCCTTTGCCTTAAGTCCCTCCTTGCTTTGATTAGGTTTGTAGGTTCCTCATTTACCAAAATTGTCATATAATTAGTGGTTACATTCCTCTACCTATTTTCTCAACATGGGAGGATAACCTATTTCTTCCAACGTATTGCAAAGAAAGCTCCAGTTGATTGGGCAATAGGCCTTTGCAAGGACCAACTTTATAGTGTAATTCCACATTCTCTTCTTAGAATTATACCCCTCTAACAATTCCTAACAAAGTAGGATATTGGTTCCCACTGATCTCACTTAATGAATGCATTTTGTTTTGGGTTGATTAACTTTCTCAAGCTTGCTCTCAATCTATTTGTTAATATCTTTGTGATAGTTTTGTATAGAAAGTTACAACAGGCTATTAGCCTGAATTGTTCTAGCTTCCTTCCATTGCTTTGTTTAGGAATAAGGTAGATAAATGTTTTATTCCATTCTTTGAGAATTATTGCTCTCTTATATAACTCTCCCACTACTTTTACCGCTTCTTCTCCTATAATATCCTAATGTTTCTGAAAAAAAAATCTCCCATTGTATTCATCATGTCTCGGGGCCTTTTTAGGGTTCACTGAGAAAATAACATTTTTTATTTCTTCCCTTGTTACTTACTTAACCAACTCCACCTTATCTTCTTCATCAAGATTTTTAAGACCTACTAGAACCTCTTATGGTATATTCCTTGTTGACATTGCAATCCTATACTGCCTAGTAAAGTACTCTAACACAACCCTCTTCTTACTTTCTAAGTCCTTATAGATCTGTCATATATCATCTTCGAGCATTCTGATAAAATTCTTGTCTCTCCTAACTAAAATTGAACTCATAAAATATTTAGTACATCTATCATCCTCCTTCATCCATATCAATCTAGATTTCTATCTTAGTAGGGTATTTGTACTAATTAGTAATTGGTTATACTTTTCCACTAGTGTAGGTTCCTCTTTTTTCATTTGCATATCTTCTGGTTTGTTCAATAATCTCTTCTGGCATTTCTTTAGCTCCTCCAAAGCACCAGCTTTAGTTTTTAATTATGGTTGTATTGTTTCTCTACTGAACAATTTGAATATGTTTTGTAAGGCTTTTAGCTTCAGACTGAGTTGATACCCCTTTGAGCCTGGGACCTCAAGTTGCATTTCCTCATTAAGTATGCTCCTAAATTCATTGTCCATCAAGTGATTGAATATCCCAAATGGGGCCTTTCTCGTCCTGTTGTCTGTTAACAATTCCACTACTATTAGATTGTGATCTGATACAGTTGGATCATCAAATATACCACTGCTTGTTGGGTATTTTTCTATCCACTTATCATTAACCATGCATCTGTTTAATTTTCTCAGTAAAAACCATTACCATGATTGCTTACTGTTTTAGGTATAAGAGTTACCATACCATTTTAGGTCAGCCAAACTTATCCTCTCCATCATTTCTTAAAGTTCTTGAAAGTCTTCCTACTTCTAGCTTCTCCCTCCCTTCGATTATTCTAATTTGAGAGTATAGTTATAGTCTTTGATAACTATCCATAGGAAACTCATTGTATTTATTGTTTTGTCCTGCTTATTCCATACATGTTGTCTCTGGAATTTATGGTTTACTGCATATAACTCTGTAATTGCAATCATTATCCCAGTAGCTTTAATCAAGACACCATAGTGTATCAACTCTCCCATTGAAATGATGATCGTGGTTACTTATTACCCTCCATCCTTTATTTAGGAACCATAAACTCTTTTCCAATTGCTCCTTTTTTATTTTGGTTTCCAATAAACCAATAAAGTCTAATTTATTATTCTTGATAAACTTTTTAATCACAATTTGTTTATTTAGACTATTAAAACCTCTAACATTCTACACTGCTACCTTAATCATTTTTTCTTTTTGGCTAACCTTCTCCTTCTATACTTTCTATTCATACTTGGGGATATAGATGCTCTATCACTCTTAGTACTAGAAACTCCCACCTTTTTCATAACTGGAGTGTCGATTGTCTCTTTTTCCTATCTTGCTCCCTTAACCTCAATTGTCTGTGTTTCATTTACTATCATATTAGTCTTTTCTAGTTTCATCGCCTATTGCCCATTTGCTATCACTTGATTATCCCCCACTGTTTGTGTTATAACCCTTGTCATATTATTCTCCTCCTCATTCTTTTCTTGTATCCCATTTCCATCACTTGATTCTCCTCCTAAATCATGTTTAGGATATTCTAAACTTTAAGTTGTTCCTCTCCTTCTGCTAAGATACCATTCTCTTGGATTGGACATCTCTCATTAATCTGCTTCCCCTCTTGCTTCTCTTTCCTTTTCTAAATCTACTTCTCTTCTTTCATCTTTAGTTTTCTTATGTATGTTACTCCTATTGAATCCTTTATAAGTTCTCCTTTCTCATTTAGCCTTATGATTCTAAGGGTATCCGTAAGCTTCCTTAATATATCCACATCTATACAAACTCAGTGAACCCAATCCTCTTCATTAAGATAGTATTTTCATCTAATCCTAAAGGTTTTCTAGACAAATTGGCAATATAGCTCATACCTTCAGAAAACCAATACTCCAAAGGAACCTTGTAAATATTCACCCATAAGGGAATTGAATTAAGCTTGCCTCTGTCTAAGGTAACTCCAGACTATCACTTCTTAATAAGAATTGGATGCCCTATTATGTGTCATGGCCCTATTTTGCATACTCTGTTGTGTTGACTTAGAATACAAAGGGTTCATCTTTGTTTACCATAGTATTCACCAACCCTTGTTTCTCCATGCAGCATTCACCCACTTGCTAATGACCGAAAAAGCTAACCTCTTCTCCAAAAAAAAAAAGACCTACAAGACATATGCTCCACTTGTTAGCATCTTATAGCACCTTGCTGTAACATCTCAATCAGAGCTTATATTGATTTGTCCCCATCTATCTCCACTAATCTAAGTCTATCTAGGTTCCCAGAATCCCATACAATAGAGTTACATATGGCCTTCTTCTTCTCCAGTCCCTGCTATTTCCTTTCTAAGGTTCCCTTTCACGGTGCAAAGTTTATTATGTTTATGATAGGGGTTTCTATATCGGCTTGGGAATTAGGTTGGTCAGTTCAGGAAGTTTCATTAATGTACGGTTAGGTTTGGTTAGTTAGGTTCAATGTTGGGTGACTCGGTTAAATTGTCAGGGAGGGGTTAGATCAAAGTTGTTTGTAGAGTGGAAAGGGTGGATAGACTATTGGAAGGACGAACAGGGTGTGAAGGTTAGAAGCTATCAGAAAAAAGGGGAAAATGGGTGATGTTAGAGAAAGAGGGATGTCGAAATGGTTATCAAAAAAAGAAAAGGAGAAAGTTGTTATCTGGTTAATGGGAGAATATGTGTGGAGAGTTGTCAAACAGGTTGTCGGAAGGATGAACAGGGTATAAAGGTTAGAGGCTATTAGAAAAAGACAGGGAAAGGTAGTTGAATTGCTGGAATGGATACTCAAAACGCTCTCAACTCAACTGGATCTGATGGCCATACTGCAAAAAAAGTCCATATACGTGAAAAGGATGAAGACCGCCCTCCTCATGCACCTGCTCTACAAAGTAACCCACCCAGCTATAGTGCGGTGGTCGCCGGCCAAACTAACACGGGAAAAGGAGAGAGAGACATAGAATGGCCTGAAGAGGACCCCATAGAATTGCGAGGGCGATATTTTTATCATACAAGGAAAATTTGGCATGGGGTTAGAACTATCCAACACATTCAAAGGAAAACTAGACAAAATTTGGGCAAATGCTAATGTAATTAAACTCCTCACACGAAAATTGGGATTTAACATGCTCAAACCTAGATTGCTATCCATATGGAATCCAAAGGGCCCAATGAAAAATGTTGATATAGAAAATGATTTTTACCTCATCAATTTCATGGTGGAGGATGACTATGTTCAGACACTTACCCAGGGACCATAGATAATCATTCGGCACGCACTCTCCATTCAACCATGGTACCCAGAATTTCAACCCTCTACTGGTAAAATAACACATGTGGTAGCTTGAGTGTGTTTCCTCGAACTACCAGTCGCTAAATACCATCCTTCGATCCTCACCGCACTCGAAAATTTGGTGGGTCACAGTGTCAAAATAAACAACCACACCCAATTAACCCAATGGGGCAAATTCGCAAGGGTGGCCATTGATATCGTCCTCAGCTCCCTGCTCTGTTCCATCAACGAGCTAGATGGCGAAATCATCAAGGTGGCATACGAGGGATTGTCCCAAATCTGCTTCTTTTTTGGGCTGTTCGGAAATGGAGCCATGACTTGCCCCACAAGACTGACTGAGCAACCTGCAAATGAGCACAACATCAATGGACAGAAGATGACCACCCACCTCGACAACCGAAGAGAATCTTCCTTAGGTGGCCTCTGACAAGAGGATTGTAGATCATGGATGCAAGTTCAGCATCGCCCTCACTAGTAGCCACCAAACCTGACAGCACAAAGACTTGACAGAAACAACGTCCCCTACAACATGGGATCGAAGGGCTCGAGATTCGTGGCTATGACAGAAATAGAGCCATTGGAACAAAAATTAGACCAACCTCAATCAACTGAGTTGACTCCAACACCAGCAAACCAGACTACGATGTTTCAGCACCAAGTAAGAGCAAAATCCCTAATTCCATTGACACATAAGGAGAATAGGTCAAAACGGTCATCGTCTAATGGACGAAATGGATCTTCTAACCTTAGTTACAAAAAGTCACCGCACACTCCCTTCAAATACAAAATATGGGCCATGCTGGGTAGACCCAACCCTTGGGCCATGTTAGGCAGATCCAACCTGTGCCTACTTCTAAGCCCACATCACCAAAAAATCAATGATATATAATGGACCACGTGGCCTTATCCATCCCCTCCTATGCAGATGTTATAATACACGATCAATCTATCACTCTGCCTATACATGAGGAATTGGGTTATGGGGACATGGAGGAGGATTCCAATGAAGACTATACTCACTATGCCTCGACATCGTCCAGTCAAACACATATGATACCCCCACCGCGACCACTAAATCTGGAAAAAGATTCAACAGTAGTCACTGAAATGAATATTGAGTCTGATACTCAGATGGAAGAGACTCCACAGGAACATATGACAGGTCAAGGTCGGGAGCTGACTGAAAATGCAGTCAACTCTCATGTAGAATAGATTCCCATTCACCGTTTTTTATGTCGATATTTATACGAAATTGTCAAGGTGCTGGAGGTAGGACCTTCAAGCTAATTATCAAAAACTACATTTGAATCCATAAATCACATCTTGTTGTTCTGGTTGAGCCTCGTATAAGTGGGGTACGAGCGAAAAAAGTTATTAGGAGTTTGGGTTTTATACAATCTTTCAAGGTGGAAGCAAAAGGATAATCGGGAGGTATTTAGCTACTATGGAAAGCGAATATTGCGGTACGAATTTTGATAGCTCACTGACAATTCGTGCATGCCAGTATTGAGTGGGACCATTTATCATTTGACTTCATGATCATTTATGCTAGCCCTGCATATTCATTATAAAATTATTTAAGGCAGTATCTACGAAAAATTGCTAGGATTACCGCTAAACCTTGGCTTTTGGGTGGGAACTTCAACGTCAAATTGGAGACCACTAATAAATGTGGAGGTTCTCGACTCCAACCTATCATAAATTCTCAATTTCGTGACTATGTGCAAAGTTTTCATCTTCAGGATCTTAGATTTTCAGGGCTTAGGTTCACTTGGCGAAGAGGACAAATCCTTGCTAGATTACAACAAGCCTTTAATAACACTACAGTTACTCACCTACCCTTCCTGAAATCAGACCATCGACCTCTCTTACTGTCTCTTAACAATAGCGTGCACTCTCCTTCAACAATTAGGCCCTTTAAATTTCAATCAGCTTGGTTGACGCATATTGGCTTTAGTCAATTTGTAGTGGAGAATTGGACCCCAACCAGTTCTGATTTTAGCAGTATGATCAAAAAAATTTCGGAAAGGTTACAACAGTGGAACTATACCACGTTTGGAAAAATTTTTCACCGAAAAAGAGACTCCTAGTAAGACTCGAAGGCATTAAAAAACAACTAGAAGATGAAGACTCGATCTCTCTCCGACGGCTTGAAGGACATCTACAGTTTGAAATGGAGCAAGTCCTCTACTAAGAAGAACTCTACTGGCACCAATGATCCAGGAACCAGTGGTTAGGCTAGGGTGAAAGGAATACCAACTACTGTCATGCAATCACCATGGCTAAACAATGACACGCGAGGATTAATTCCTTGAAAGATGAAAATGGGTATGTGATTTTAGATCCAACCAGCATCAGAAGATTAGCACAGAATTTCCTCGAGAAAATTTATACGACTGATAGCCAGCATCCTACTGACCGATAGATCCATGGTCAGTTTCCCCCTACCCCCCCCAAGCTATATCTAATTTGGACAGTCTACTCCATCATGAAGAAATAAAGATGGCTTTTTTCAATATGGCTCCTATTAAGGCACAAGGATTTGATGGGTTACCTGCTTTATTCTACCAATCCCAATGGGACATTGTTAGCCCTTCTCTGACTTTATTCTTTCAGTGAATTTTTTGACATGAAGCTTGGGAATCTGATCTTAACTGCACCATTATGGTTCTTATACCGAAGATTCCGTCTCCCACTTCGATTACATAGTTTAGGCTAATTGCTTTATGTTCTGTGATATACAAAGCCATTACCAAAATCATTGTTAATAGGCTTAAACCTTGCCTCGAAGATTTGGTAGCTCCAACCCAATGTAGTTTTATCACAGGGCACTTGATTACGGATAATATTATTATCTTTTAAGAATTCATGCACGCCATGAAAAGGAAAACCGGTCAAAAAGGCATAATGGTTATAAAGGTGGATCTTGAGAAAGCTTATGATAGGCTGTCATAAGATTTCATTCAAGATACTTTATTCGACATAAGAATTCTCGAATCACTGATTAATCTCATTATGAAGTGCATTTCCTCAATTTTCCTACAAGTAAGTTGGAATGGTGAACTCAGCGAGGCCTTTAGTCCCTCCAGAGGTATTCGACAGAGTGACCCCATTTCGCCTTACCTCTTTGTCCTATGTATGGAACGTCTAGGTCAATCAATTACTCAAGTAGTCACACAAGGCTAATGGCAGCCTATTAAATTAAAAAAAAAAACCGCCTATTTCTCACTTGTTCTTTGCTGACGATCTCATCCTCTTCTCCGAAGCTTCTATTGATCAAGTGGACATAATTAGGGATACTTTAAATTGTTTTTGTGCTGCTTCAAGACAACACGTCAGTCAAGATAAATCTAGGTGCTATTATTCCAAAAATATTCCTCCTTCGACGACTCACTATTTAAGCAGTGCATTGGGTTTCAAACAGACGAAGGACCTTGGACGTTATCTTGGAGTTCCACTTCTGCATGAAAGAGCGAACAAAAGAACCTATCAATACATTCTTGACAAGGTTCACCAACGCTTATTAGGTTGGTTAGCCAAACTTTTGTTGTTTGCAGGACACATCACTTTAGCTCAATCAGTCATAGCGGCCCTTCCCAGTTATACTATGCAGACGGTCTAGCTACCCCGCAATCTTTACGATGCATTAGAGAAGTTAATGTGACAAT
This sequence comes from Erythroxylum plowmanianum, assembly GCA_025531925.1. Lineage (NCBI taxonomy): Eukaryota > Viridiplantae > Streptophyta > Magnoliopsida > Malpighiales > Erythroxylaceae > Erythroxylum > Erythroxylum plowmanianum. The sequence goes on along the minus strand of JANVCQ010585862.1, from coordinate 6,808 downwards.
TTTTGTGGGGCTCGTCTAATGACAAAAAGCATATTCACTTAGTTAACTGGGAAGAGGTTTGTAAACCAAAAGAGATGGGCGGTCTTAGCATTCAAAAAATTCGTAAAATCAATGATGCCTTCTTAGCAAAATTAGGATGGACTCTGATTGCCAAGCCTAATGCCTTATGAGTAAAATTTCTCTATGTGAAATATAACTTTGATGTTAATAATCTCCCCACCTCTATTGACACAACCGGCGGATCAATGATCTGGAAGAGCATAAAGGCTACATGACACCTAGTGCTCCAGGGCATGAAATGGATGATCGATGATGGCGCTAGGACTAGATTCTGGATAGACCCTTGGGTTGAGGGAGTGGGACCTCTTATTATCCATGCAACAACCCCAATTCCTACTCCATCTAATAACCTTAGTGTCCAACATTTTGTGGACATTAACGGTAATTAGAATTGGAATGCATTTCAAGCATGTCTCCTGACATTGATTTGTAGGTCAATAGCAGGTACTTTCCCCCCAAAGCCCTACCTAAAGTAGGATAAGTTAATCTATGGCATTTTTGACACTGAAAAATTCACCGTAGCTTCCACTTATTCCATGTTAATGGATCACGAGGACACCTAGGTTAATGGAATTTGGAAGGCAATCTGGCAATGGAATGGACCTCAACGCATTCACTCCTTCCTCTGGCTCCTCGTACAAGATCGGTTACTCATTAACCATCATCATGTTTGCAGGCACCTCACTACGGATGGAACTTGTTATCACTGTGGACTCGAAGAATTCTCGCAGCATATAGTAAGAGACTGTGTCAAAGCCCGCCAAGTGTGGAACACATTCCCTCCGCAACTAGTTAATAATGATTTTTTCACTATGCCATCTTGAGAGTGGCTCATTACAAATCTTCAACACCACCAACGAGTATTTGTGTAGGATTGGTCGACTCTATTTGATGCTACTTGTTGGCTCTTATGGACATGGAGAAATATGACCCTCTTTGATGAACATTTTACTTGGCCGTCTTACCAGTTTATTTTATTTTGTCTTATGCAAATCAGATCCACATGTTAGTCGTTTGGCAAAGTAGAGCTATTACTGACCATTGCTCTCGACACGAGCAACTCATCGGATGGTGCAAACCTCCTATTAGGTGGGTAAAGTTAAACACAGATAGAGCATGCAAACGTTTCTCATCTTCAGCGATAGTAGGCGACATCACACGTGATAGAACAGGTAATTAGCTTGGAGGTTTCATTCAGAATCTCGGCTGGTGCACATCGGTATCTGTGGAACTCAGGGGAGTGTATACCGGGCTCACGCTCACGTGAAACCTAGGTTATTGTTGGATCGAACTCGAAGTGGACTCAATAGCGGTGATCATGTCCTCTCTTCCTCGACAAGCCGTTCAATGGCTCTCAATCCCATAGTTTAGGGTATTAATGAACTGTTTACTCGAAACTGGACTGTTATATATCGACATATCTATCGATAGAGCAATAGATGTGTTGATTGGCTAGCGAACTATACAGAGCATTTTGATTTAGGAACCACTTATTTTGATACAATACCCATTGGGTGCCACTTTATCCTCTTAGAGGATATGTCGGAGATTTATTTCTCTAGACTTGTCGTGTAATCTGTTTTGTTATCCTCCCTTTTAATTTAAAAAAATAGAAAGGGAAACATAACTATCAAAAAGATTGTCATAAAAAGAAATAGAAAAGGATAAAGTTGTTGTCGAGTTAATGGTAGGATGTGGATATGTGTCGAATGTTTTATAAAAAAGGGAAATGTGAGACTCTCATTTGTGTTGCTATTTTACATTTTCCTTTAAAACAGTGACTTGTTGTTCAATTTTTCTTTTTGTTTGTGCCTTTTTAATTTTCTATTAATTAATTCCTAATCGATAATCATGCCATATTACTTTTTAAAGTTATTAAGAAAGGTTATATATTATTTAGAGTAAAAAATATAAGCATATATTACATATGTTTAATTTTATATTTATTTCTTAGTTTCAAAACTCTTTTTTTTAATTTTCATGCTTACCTTTTCATTTTCATACAATCTTACGAAAATCTCTATAATGAATAATCATAGAGGTAATAGAAATTTAAACATTTTTCTTTATTAATTAAGATGCTGGGGACTCATCTACACTGATCACTACTCTAAAATGTTAAGCCTTTCAAATTTGTGCACGTGTAATTAGGCTTTTAACATTTTCAAAAGTATAATTAATACATTAAGTAGATAATTTTATCTTTATTTATATAGATTGTTGGTTAATATGTATAAGAAATATACATATTAACCAATAATGTTTATTTATATAGATCTTGAGCACTCCTCCCGAGGTTTAAAAAATTCTGAGCTCTATTAACGATGATAAATAGAAAAGGTTGTTGCTATTATAATAAGGATAAACGCTAAGTCCTTTAAAATATATGGAATTGGTAATAATATTGTTAACATGAATTTATCTATATAGCTTTCAATAATTCGACACAAAAGTCAAGAATTAGTTAGGGCTTCCATAATGCATGGCTTAATTCGTGAAAGGATAAACGCTAAGTCCTTTAAAATATATGGAATTGGTAATAATATTGTTAACATAAAATTTTCATCTATACAGCTTTCAATAATTCGACACAAAAGTCAAGAATTAGTTAGGGCTTCCATGATGCATGGCTTAATTCGTGTCTTTTCTCTTTTAATAATATTGGAACTTGAGATTCATTGTCGTAAAATAATAATGTAACAAAATATTAATTTTTAATTTTATTTTTAAATATTTATTAGACTAAAAATGTTTAGTTTCAATGTTCTATCATCATAATATATAAGGTTAAATTTAATATTTCTTGTCACAACCTAATTTTATTTTCTCACAAATATTCTTTAATGCTTTAATATTGAGTAGTTATACTCATTTAATTATTTATTTTTAATAAAATATAATAAATTGTTAGCGATATTTATTAATAAATATTATATAAGATATTAATATAAAATTAATTTCTTAATAATTTATAAAATTAATTTATTTTTACTTTTGTTTATCATTTTATTATTATCAGTAATAAGATTGTAAATTATATTTATAATCAATCTCATTCTTATTTTTGTTTTAAAAATAAAAAGGGAAACAAAAACTAAATATCATAACAAAAAAATAGAAATGGAAGAAACCCATTTCTATCTAATACACTAGGGTCTCAATTCATGGATCTGTTAAACCCATTTCTTCTAACTCTAGTCCAACTAACCAATTTTCTTTATTCAAATAATTTTAACGTAACAATAATGGTAAACTGAAATATTATGCATATACACCTAAACATTAGCAATTTATGAATCTTATTATCAAACATATTCTTCTAGTACATTAAAAAATGTAAATATATAGATAATCTAGAAATTAACCCCATTATATTCAATCTATATTAAGTTGATACACATGTAGGTACCCCCAGTCCTCCCATAGGCAAGGTCTTCCAAGTAACTAACATTTTTAGAAAATGGTAGACATAGCTCTAAACACTTTCCTTTCTATACTTGGCGTCTTGATTGCTTTGGTGCTCTACAAATCGAAAGGACGTCGAGGACCAAAGTTCCCACCGAGCCCGCCTTATGCTTTGCCTATTGTTGGCCACTTTCATCTCTTAAAACCTCCTATGCATAGAGTTTTTCATTTTTACTCTCAAAGATACGGCCCTATAATCTCTTTCAGATTAGGGTCTCGTCGCATCGTTGTTGTGTCTTCACTGTCGGGCATTGAAGAATGTTTTATTAAGAATGATGTTGTTCTCGCCAACCGCCCAAAGTTGCTGATGGGCAAGCATGTGAGTTACAACTACACCACCGTCTCTCAGGCACCGTATGGCGATCACTGGCGAAACCTACGTCGCCTCGGAGCTACCGAAATCTTCTCTAACCATCGTGTCAATATGCTTACGAACATTCGGAAAGACGAAATAATTCAGTTGATTATCAAACTGTGCCATCAATCGCCACAAGGGTTCAATAAAGTTGAGTTAAAATCGAAGTTTCATGAACTGTCTTTCAATATTATGATGAGAATGGCCACAGGTGAGAGGTACTATGGTGATAAGGTGACTAACAAGGAGAAGGCAAAGCAATTTAGAGACATACTGAACGACATATCAACATATATTGTGGCAACAAATCCAGGGGATTTCTTGCCTCTTTTGAACTGGATTAATGGTGGTCGTTTTGAGAGGACCGTCAAAGGAATAGCCAGCAGGGCTGACGAATTCTTGCAAGCGCTAGTCGATGACCATAGACAAAAGAAGGATGACATCGAAAGTAAGAATACGGTGATCAACCATCTACTTTCCATGCAAGAGATGGAACCGGAGTATTATACTGAAGAGATCATAAAAGGGTTCATATTGGTCAGTGTCCCCTTTCCTTTTTCTTTCTGTCACTACTCTCTTGCCAAACGTTTTGCGCTTATGTACAATTTCTCAAGCCTTCCAAACAATTTATTCATGCATATTGATCTCCTCATCATTAATTAATACATCATGGCCATGCTTGTTCTACAGGTTATTCTCTTTGCTGGGTCAGAAACATCTTCGGTGACGTTGGAATGGGCCATGGCAAATCTACTTAACAACCCCGAAATGCTGAAGAAGGTGAAGGATGAATTGGACAGCCAAGTTGGTGAAGAGCGCTTAGTGGAGGAGTCTGACCTTTCCAAGTTGCAATATCTTCAAAATGTAATTTTAGAGACACTTAGACTGTATCCGGCAGCCCCACTGTTAGATCCACACATGGCATCCGAAGATTGCATGATTGAAGGGTATGACGTGCCACGAGACACAATTGTATTAGCAAATATATGGGCACTGCAGAGGGATCCTACGTTGTGGGACGACCCAACAAGTTTTAAGCCTGAAAGATTTGATAAGGAAGAAAGAGAATCTCATAAATTAATCCCATTTGGACTGGGAAGAAGATCATGTCCAGGAGTGAGTATAGGGCAACGAGTACTGGGTCTGACTTTAGGATCATTGATCCAATGCCTCGATTGGAAAAGGGTCTCGGAGGAGGAAATTGATATGACAGAAGCTGGCGGGATAACCATGCCTAAGCTCATCCCACTTGAGGCTCTGTGCAGGCAACGGGAAGTCATCAACAAGATCCTTTCGTAATTAACCCAGCATAATGGTATCCATAGGAATTCTTGGCAGAAGTTGTCTTCATGTCGAAGAACATGTCTTTGTCTACTTTTCTGAAAATAAATGTTTCTATGTCTATCAGTTAAGATCTTTCCCTTGGTTGTTAGTTTGAGTTTAAATGGATTCCCTTTTTCACTTGCTAGTCTATCCACTCCGTGTTGAACGAGTAATTAATTGTGTTTGCATTTTAGGCTCATAAATTTCGGTAGAATAATTAGCCACCCTCAATTTGACTAAGTTTTCCATTAGAACTACTTACCCTCGTTCACTAATTCAATTTATCGTTACATCCTTTTGACCATCTCTATTTATTAATTTACATATTTCTGATTCCTTAATTCCTTTCAAAAGTTGATGCGAGTTCTCTTATTTTTCATAGAGTATCCATGATTATGAGCTCTTTAAATCGATGGTTTGCTAGATTCATTTAAGGTTTATCTGTTACAACTAACGCCTCCTGGCAGATATAATTAATTGTATGCAGACGTGATGTCCTCAGAATTAATACTCCCTCCTATCCAAAATAAGTGTCGTTTTAGAGATATGCACACTTATTAAGAAAGTTAGTGAAATGTTTGATATATCCTTATTAATTGCATGTTGAATTGTCTTGAAAATGTAATCTGTATAATTAGGATGTAAGAGAAATTAAAGGATAATTTTGGAAATAAAATTATAAACATGCATGAAAAATCGTGAACGACACTTATTTTGAATAATTAAAATCCCTCTAAATCAACACTTATTTTAGATAGGAGGAAGTATATAGTAGTTATTTTAAAATTTGAAAAGTAAATATATTTTGGACATAAAAAGATAATCATACATAAAATGTTAATGTTATATAGGATCAAGACATGATAAATTTAAGTTAACTACTATATATTCTTAATCATTAATATTAATTAACAATAAAAATAATAATATATATAAATATTGACATATGTTAGACAATGTAATATAATGATATGTATATCTATACATATATACATCTATATATATATGTATATCTATACATATGTACATACACACACACACACACACACACACACACACACACACATATATATAGATATATATATATATACATATACATATATATATATATGGTGAGTAGTATAAGATATTAATTAGAAGTTTAACAATTCTTATAAACAAAATAATAAATAAAGTTCAACGCCTAGTATTCCATTGAAAAGGAAAAGAAATAATTATTTTTTTTAGATTCTCAATAACATTAAAGTTGGTAAAAAAAGTGAAGGGGTTTTTAATGTCTGGATTTCTAAGAAGCCTCCTTGCACCCTCTAAGTTATCAATTGAAACCAAAGTTATGAATACCGTATCGGACTTGGTATCGGATTAGGTTTTGGAATGGAACTGTACAGGTATCGATCGGTACCAGGTACCGTTTCGGGTAATTTTTTAAATTTATAAAATAATCCCTGAAATTTTTAAAATTTGCAAAATAGTTCATATTAGTATATTGTACAGTTGTACTGTATACTTTACTAGTTTACTGTTTACTTCAATCATGCTTTCAAAAATCTTAATAGTAAATAATAATGACAATTAATATGAAATAAGTCAATAACAATAATTTTT
>JANVCQ010584372.1:0-16941 GCA_025531925.1 Erythroxylum plowmanianum | reverse complement strand
ACGTCTGAAACTATGGCCAAGTCCAAATCCATTACACCCAATTGGAACTGGATTTGTTCAGACCAATCCCCATAGTTAAGACCATTGAATTTAATCAAGCCATTGCCTAAGGCGAGCAAACTTGTAGATGCTGCACATACAACATATAGTTCATACAGTAATGCTTTGGGTAAACCTAAATGGATTCAAACTAACTAATAAACATTAATTATGCATTTAAATTCTCCATTGGGTGAAATTTAAACACATAGACGTAACCTATTATGATGCATATATAATACTATAATGGACAATCAAGCATAGTATAGTCAATATGCATGTTATCTTTGGATATACAATCATATTAACTAAATATGTTGATAAATTCCTTTTAATGTCATTAATTATAAGCAATGGTCCACTTTTGGGTGACCTCCTAGCGTTATAATTAATAATCTCAATTGTTTAATTCAACCTTTATGTCATTTTTTGCATCATATTATATTGAACAATTGAAATAAATCACAATTAAATGATTAAAAATTTTCAAGCTAGGCCACTTTGGTGACTAACAAGCTTTCCATACAATAAACATTTAATTGGACAATTATCGTACATGACAAAATTTAATTTAACTAGTTTGGTCACTTTGGTGACAAACAAACTATTATAAATGTCCATAATGTCATGTATTACATTCAACATATGCTAGGAAAAATTTAATTCCAATTATTAGATAATATAAAATTTTCCAAGTACCAAAGAAATATATAATATGGAACAAATTTTTCAAAATTATATTATGTATAAATCAATTATGAATTAAATAGTTCCTTATGCTTGGGCCACAAATATTTATTAACCTAATATAACCCTTAATGGCCCAAAACTCATCAAAAAATCAGTCCAGAAGCTTATTTTTGGGCCTTTAGCCTGTCTGGAGCGTGCAGCGCCAGCATCAGGTAACAAAGACACTACGTCTAACGCGTGCACTGCACGCGCCAACGTCTGCGTCTGGTGGAGATGTCTGGCGCGTGCAGAGCACGCGTCAGACTTTGCAGAACGACGCAGCACGCGTCAGACGCTGCTCATCGTCTTCCTCGGTGCTTCTTCGTTTCTGGGTTTGTTTTTTTTTTCTTCAATTCTTTGATTGCTCTTCCTACGTTGTGCTTTGGATTTCTCTTTCTCTTTATACCACAAACATCTGAAGCCTTACCAAGAGCATCTCTTGTATTTGATTTCTCTTTATATATTTGATTTCTCTTTATACCAAAAACCATACCAAGCTATTGATCTTACGATTCTCTCTAAACCGTAAGTTTCGTTTCTTTCTTTCCACCATTAAAACCGAAAATCATTTTTCGGATATGCATAGAAAACCAGAAAAAAAAACCATTTAAAGCATTATGAAGAGCAAATATTGTTTTCGGTTTCTCTTTCATATCGAACACTAAACATTCGTTTTGGTTTCTGGAATGATTCATCAAAACTTGAGTTTTACCGAAATGAGACATCATCAAATTATGCAATACCGTAACAATAAATCATGCATCGTTATCGTCATAAATATCACACTCATTCATGGTATATGGCAGATCGCAATAATGAATAATCTGGCTCTAATACCAATTGTAAGTTCATTATCGGATCAATTCAATTTGCGTACCTGTATCTATGATCGTTTGTCGTGATGTTGATTTTGCTTGAATGAATCTTTATTTCCTCTCGTCTTCTTTCGTTAGAGAATTCCTCAATGGTTCAGAAATAATTAATCTTTTCATAAGTTGCTAAACATTATATAGCAACACCAATCGACATGTCCTTTGGGTAACTAGAAGCCAAACAACATGTTGTTGGGTAACAGGAAGAGAGAGGAAAAGGGTTTGTGACCCATTTGAGACCCATTTGTGTAATACTCAATAACCATTATCTTGGGTGCGTTTCATAGGACTCAATTCGATAAATTACATGGGACATTTAAATAATCTAACAATAAAACCCTTATCAAACTATTTATAGATTAGGGTTACTTGCAATAATTCTAATTATAATGAAACTTTATTAGCATGTAATCCTAAGGTAACTGATATTCTATTTCTGCAAAAGGTTAAGGTCATTGAAACTCTATTTCTATATATGCCCAGTGATGCTAGAATTTTATTCACCAAAAGCCTATGATCACTAAATTCTGTTTCACCATAATTTGTGGAAATGATTTTCACTACATTATAATTTATAAATTAACATAGAATAGAAAATGTAAGGTGAAAGAGAGGAGAAGACAGTTAGTGATGGCAACAGTTGACATCAAGAGTAATAATAAGGGAGACAACAATCGATGAAATTAGAAGTAGAATTTGAAATTGTGTGATTTGTAGGTGCGACTAAGAGTTGGGAAAGGTAAAATCGCATATGATAAAGATAACTTTTATCAATTTTTGTTGTAATTACTTAACTTTTTTAATTTATATTTTCAATCTAGGATTAATACATCAATATTTATTGTACTAGTTGGTATCTATCAAAAAGTACATACAATATGAAATTAGATGTCAGTATAATATTGTTCATTTCTATCATATTCCTTTATCCTGTGTGAATCACAAAACTCTGTTCCCCTCCTCTCTTTATTTTAACTAAAACTTAAGATTAGATGAACAAAAAAATGGGATATTAACATACACTTGGAAGTGGAAGCAAACCAGTTTTAAAAGGCTATTTATTGTGAGGAACTTTCAATTGAATTTGATTTTTTAAAGGGAAAACCTTGAGACCTTTTAGTTTCATAGACTTTGATATTATGTTAACTAATTATGCCAATAAAAAGCTCAGGATGCTAGGGCTATTCCAAGAATGGATTATATAGTAAACTCTGTATGGTTGTAATGGTATTTCAGATGGTGTAAAATCAAATGAAAAATTATCTAACGTTTTAAAGATTGCTTGATTTACATATTTTAGCTAGTGTAAAAACTATAATTTAAAGATATTTCTAGTGGCTTATGGTCCAACCTATTCTTAGTCTCAGATAGATATATGGTAACCTCGTGAGCATGTAGGACATTTCAGAAGTGGAGGAATTGTAGCTACTTTATCCCTAACACACCTACAAGAGGGTGGTGACTAAACAAAAATATGATCAAAGATTGTAAAGGATGGAGAAGACAGAACATAAAGGAGAATAAGTTCTATCCTTGTAAGGATTTAATAAATTGGGGTATTGGTGACCATTAAATGAGGACAACTAAAAGAGATGGGCTATAACTTTTCTCCGCTGAAAAGCCAATTCTGGCCCTGAAATCTACTAATCTTTTACCATTTTATGGTGTTTCCTGTCTAGCTTGCCTATGTTTTATTACTAGATTTGGAAGGTTGCAATAGGAGAACGTAACCCATACCTCCCCTCCAAGGTTCCCTATGCAGATCCAAGGATGGTGAGGACTCCTGGATTTATGGAAATACATTTTTTATCTTTGCAAGTGGCTCAAGGTCTACGAAGAGCGAAAAGTCTAATGGTTCTATTCACAAAAGCTAGAGGAATGTTGTAGCTCCATCCTTATTTGCTGGAAAACCTACCCATTATTAGTCTATAATAGTTAATGGAGTGATTACTCCACCCCTAGATATGCTTCAAGCAAGAGTTAAGAGTCTAGTCGTGTACACATGTTGGCTTTTTCCTTGGTAAAAGGTCTTGTTTTCCACAGGTTCAAGCATGGTTTGAGACTAATTGGGGTAACAAAAACCTTAATAAAATTCTTCTTACTAAGGATGACTGTGTTTTATTCAAATTTTCAATCAAGAGAGTCTAACTGAGGGCTTGGCTTATGGTCTTTCGCACATTGATGGCCAACCTATATATGTTTATTAAAAAATAGAGGTCGGGAATGGAGCTAGACAAATCTAAAATTGAAACTATGCCTTTCTGGGTTAACCAATTGTCATATAGCCTACCACCGTCTTAATATAGATGCAAATATGAACCTGCTTAAGGAGGAATGCCCTAAAAATATGTATCCACTTCGCATTGACAAGGAAGTTGAAGAGCCAAGATTAATCGTAGAAAAAATTTATCACAGGTCAAACTACCAAGATAAGAAGAAAAACTGATGGATTCTCCTAATTTAGAATAAATTCAATTAGGAAACGAAGAAAGATTAAAAAAGCTAGCTGGTAATCATATAAATTACTCAATGATACTAATCATTATAAAGCATAAATGTTAGATTATAATAGTGGTTACAATTTTTGTTATCACAAATTATGGTCTGCTTTTTTTATTCAGTCAAATATTTTGGATTATGGGCAAGGAATTTCTTGCTTACAGATTCACCTTATTAACATTTTGCTACGGGCAATAAAAAATCAGAGGCTTACTGTCCCTGACTGCTTTATAATTATCTGAGATAAATGGTCAAAATAGAATGTGTTTAAAACTTGAGCGAAGCATTTATATAGGCGATAGATTCGATATGTCCTATATGACATTCAATCATGCATTAAAGATACGATAAATTATCGCATCATACATATTCTTTTGCTCCGGGGTTGCACTTTCTTACTGATCCGCCGCCTGAAGTCACACAGTGACTATTTCATGACTTGATAGGAGTCACTTATTTTCGATAGTTTGTCTTTCTTTTAGGGCTGTGCCCTCTTCCACCACCAAAAATAAAGATACGATAAATTAGTTGATGGGTGAACTACCTAAAGATTCCCACATTCGCATGCAATATCCAGAAGTGAACAGAGTATATGATACAATCTGTACGTACACATGGTATGAAGATGGTGTAGACGGTGGTAGGCAACATGATAATTAAGGGTTGCATAAGGGATTGGATGTAGCCTAAGCTACTCTCCGAGGTTACAAGTTAGCGAAACAATTGGATACAAATTCTCTTTTATCTTGCATGAAAAATTCAAGTCATATGGGTCGATAACTTACAGATTCTATATACAAGACAGAAGCGCAACAATTGTGTCCTATACATGAGTATGAGAGCCAAGCATAAGGAATCCAATGCCTGCACAATGCCAATCCTTCTAACTGGAACTAGTCTTGGGTGAAGAGAGCAGATGAGAGGGTTTAAGAATGAAACAGAGCATCTGTCTAGCAAGTAAAACACATTTCGTACGTGTTTTATTATATGTGTGACAAATAGTCTTGTTTGGTGGGAATAAGAGGTTATTTGTTGTATAAACCCTTTTCAATGGGTCCCTTATTATATCATTAGACTTATTTCGTATATTTAATGAACCATTTTTTTTTAATTTTTCATAAAAATTGGGATATTGGTCTGAGAATTGAAACCAGGAGTTAATACATAGATCCACAAAACTTTGAATATGATCCTCTCACTGCTTATGGAAGGGGGTCGCAAATAACTCTCATTCCTTAAAAAAAATAATTATTACATTTTTTCTTATGATTTCTAATTTTATTTTAGTTTTGTTTTTAAAACAAAAACTATTTAAATATAAATATCAATGTACTACTAATAATTAAATATCAGATAAATGATTTTTAAAAAAAATTAATCTCTTATATAATATCTATTAATGAAAATATTATTTTTTATTAAAATAAATAATTTAATAACATTAATCATAATTATTATTAATAACTAATATTAAATAAGTAAATAATATATATTTAGTAGATATGTAAATTAGATTATGATAAAAATAGAAACATAAAATAAATACAAGTTTTATGATTTTTATAAGTTATAATAACTATAAGAAACTCAAATAAAATAAAAATTAGAAACTCAAATAAATAAATTTTTTTACTAAATTAAAAATTAAAAATCAAAGTGGAAATATTGAGATCCTTATAAACAGATATAAATGACCATATGAATGTTCATATCATGATGATTTGGTAAAGCATCTGACATGTTCTTGTTTTTGGTCAATTAAATTTGGAATCTGTTGATTTGTCATGTCCATACAGGGATAATGTCTAAAGAGCAAATGCCTTTCAATCTTTAGGGACCTTTTATGGTACTAAGGTTGATCACTTGTGTGACTAGTAGGTAGCTTTTTTTTAGGTAATTAACTAGTAGGTAGCTTTAGCAATAACTAGTAGAGAAAAGTTAAGTTATCTCACATCTATAGAAGAAAGTTAGCCCTAGGCTTATGTTGTGTTGAATAAGGTAGCTAGCAGCAAAGGTGGACAGTTTGATTGGTGCAAAGCGAAACTCTTTCGCTTTCAAATAGGTGACTGTGGCCACCAAGACCTAGGCTGTCATGGATCACCATAAACCTTTGCAAGGAAAAGCCATGGCATCTTCACTACTCATGTCTGCCTTGATCAGGCTCTATGTAATATGTCCTGGCACTCTCTCTTCCCTAAGGCCTCCGTGTCTCATCTACTATATACAGTTTCAGATCACAATCCCATCTTGCTCCAATTCTAGCACTCTATTCTGCCTCCAACGTCAAGGCCATTCCACTTCCAAGCTACATGGCTTCTCCACGAGGATTTCCCTCGAGTTGTCAGGGAAGTGTAGGCTCCTCTCCAACATTGTGTCTAGGAAGCTATCCAGGTAGTGACATATGCCGCCCAAGTTTTCAACACAACAGTCTTTGGTAATATCTTCAATTGTAAGCGTCTTCTACTGGCACGATTGAAGGGTATTCAATCTTATTTGAGCATTTGCCACTCTGCTTTCTTGGTGTCTCTCGAAGAACAATTAAATGAGGAATATCGAACAATGTTGCAGTGAGAGGAGTTAATGTGGTTCCAGAAATCTAAAATCCAATGGCTCCAAGAGGGGGAATAGGGCCACTACATTCTTTCATGCCATTACACTTGCTTGCAGGAAACGAAATCGTATAGACACACTAAGATTACGCATGGGCGTATGAACCTCGGATCTGAATGCTATTGAAAGCGAGGTTCTCTCTTTCTACCAGGACCTTTTCTGCACCACAAAACCCATGCCACGGGGATGGCAACTGGGTGGCAATGGTGTTCTCTCGGAGGAGGCCTGTGCAGTCCTACTTAAGCCATTTGATCCGACAGAGGTCCTTAGAGCAGTCCAATCTATGAAATCGTATAAAAGTCCAAGTCTAGATGATCTTCAGCCTATCTTCTATCAGTCCTTCTAGCATGATGTGGGTGGATCTGTGGTCAGAATGGTGCAACAAGCATTTGCCAGTGGGGAGGTGCCTCAGCATATTTCTGATACGTTACTTGTCCTTATACCTAGGGATGACGATCCGGTGACTATTAACCAATACTGTTCGATAACTCTATGCAATGTGATATATAAAATCTTGACAAAGGTTATAGTTAACCAAGTATGGCCTTTTCTAGCAACCCTGATCAACCCAGTCCTGGCAACTTTTATACCTGGACGTAAAGCTTCGAATAACATACTCATCGTTCAGGAGGCCATTCACGTGATTAGGAGCCTCAGGAAAGGGGGAATGGCAGTGAAAATTGATTTAGCTAAAGCATATGATCGAGCTAATTGGGACTTCCTCCGAAGGGCGTTAGTGGACTTTAGCTTTCTATTAATCTGATTATGGGATGTGTATCCAGCTCTATGTTATCCATTATCTGGAATGGCTAGCAGCTTCCAACCGTTATGCCCAACCAAGGCCTTCGCCAGGGGGATCCACTCTCCCTATACCTATTTGTTCTCTGTATGGAGAGATTATCGGGGTGGATCACACAGAAGGTTGATGCTGGCCAATGGAAACCTATTAACATGTCTGTCAATGGTCCTAAAATCTCTCATCCCCTTTTTGCTGATGATGTTCTACTATTTGCACTGCATCACGGCGTCAAGCTAGAGTATTGTGTCGTACTATGACTAAGTTTTGTCAAGCATTCGGGATGTAAGTGAACAATGCCAAGTCTAAAGCATTTGTCCCTAACCAAGTTAGTCGGAGAAAAAGGGAAAGGATCTTATCTGCCTTAGATATCCGCCCTCCCATCGGTTAGAGACATATCTTAGTGTGCCTCTCTATAACCAGCGGCAGACTAAGACTGATTATGTGAGGGTTCTCGACAAAATAAAATCTCGACTGGCTGGCTGGAGGGGCAAGCTTTTGAATAAAGCGGGAAGGGCGACATTAATCCAGGATACCATCACTTCTATTCCCATCTATGCTATGCAATCCACCTGGCTTCCCCGAGCCGTGTGTGATGAGATCGATAAACTGGCGCGAGGCTTTATGTGGGCCCAACCAGATAATCGTAAACGGATTCCTCTCCTTCCTTGGAGTATGGTTACCACACCAAAAGCGTGCGGTGGCTTAGGTGTGCGGTAAGCCCGAGATTCAAATATTACTTTGCTAGGGAAGATGTCCTGGGACATCTGCATGGAGCGGCATAGTCCGTGGGTTTAGGTACTCTGCTCTAGATATTTGATTGGCTAGGAATTTATAACCTACAACCCTCCTTTGACAGCTTCAGTATCATGGAAAGGCCTTATGAAAGCCCTAGCTCTCCTCAAAGATGGGTATGGTTAGTGTATCGGAGATGGGAGTAGCATTGTTTTTTGGCATGACAAATGGCTCTTTGACAGACTACTGGCATCAGTCGTAGGGCAAAATTCCTCCTCATCTTACTGACCTTCGTGTTGGAGACCTCCTCGCCTCACCCACTGGGTGGAATTTGTCTCCTATTGATGGCTTTGTCCCCTCAGTGTATTGTGAGCACATCCGGGCAATACCATGTCCGCTTACTCATCAGGGACCCGACCACCATATCTGGTATGGTAGCTCCACTGATGTGTACACCACTTGGGGTGGGTATGACTTAATCACAAATGTACCATCTCTCGATTTCCTAAGGGGTTGGCGATGGATTTAGACGCTTAGAGCAGCGTAAAAACATAAGATGTTCTTTTGGTTAGCGACATGGAATCGACTTCTCACCAACGAAGTTAGATATGAGCGAGGCCTCTACACCTCACCTCTTTATAGGCGGTGTGGTGAGCATACGGAAAGTGTCCTTCACTTATTACGTGACTGCCCCCATGTCAAATGACTTTGGGAATCCGTGCAGGATCAATGGCCTGATAATTTCTATCGAGAGCAGCTTATCTTTGCTTGGCTTAAAGCAAATTGTGTTCCAAATGCCTGGAACATCCATCAATTGGGGTGCTTAGTTATTCTATGCTGGGTTATATGGCGCACCAGAAACAAGTACGTGATTGAAGGTGAACAAACCACTTGGCATATGCAAATTCATCAGGTAAATGTGATGCTTAGGGACTATCTTGCTACCTTTGATGTTGACTCTCATGAGCAGCCTACCCCTCAGCTCACGCACCTTGTTACGTGAGTCCCCCCAGCGCAGTGGTTCAAACTCAACGTAGATGGGAGCATTAAAGGAAGCTCTGGCTAGGCAGGGATCAGTGGCCTAATTCGGGATAGTCAAGGTACTTGGCTAGCTGACTTTTCTTGCGATGTTGGGATCACTAATATCATGGTCGCGGAACTCTTGGCCCTACGTTATGGGCTCGCTTTTGCCAGAGAGTTTCATTGCGATGGCCTTATGGTTGAGTCTAACTCCATGGAAGCGCTGCGTTGTCTAGCCCTTCCTCTGGATGATTTAATATTCCATCCCCTGGCTAGTTTGATATATGATATCCACTCATATCTTGGAGGGACTCTACAGTTCAACATCGCTCATGTTCTTCTAGAAGGCAATCAATGCACCGATTTCTTAGCTCGCTTGGGTTTGGGTAGCATCTGTGGGTAGAGTGTCTAGCACAATCCTCCTCCTGGTATAAGTAACCATTTACGCGCTGATGCGTAAGGTGTCGCATTTACACGATAACGCTTGTTTGTAGCTTCTGATGTACCAAAAAAAAAGGGTATTCATATGGTTTTATTTACTGCCCATATGGAACGTTTTGGTTAGAGGAAATCCCAATTGAATATACATGCCTACAAGTCTCTTTCACTCAATATTTGCCCATGTGAGTGTTTCGATATACAGCTAACTGGTTAGTTGCAAATTTTACGGTATAATTAATTAAAAATATTCTTTATATTTATGTATTTATTAATTTTGTTTGATATTTTAATACTAAAAGTAATTTATAATTGAAATTATAATAAGATCGTAATTATGAGGTTTAATTTATATTTGTGTATTATTCTTAATTATAGTTTTGTCAAGATAGAATATTAATGGAACAATAAAACTAGTACACATTATGTTTCTTTCTTATGATGAAAGTAACCGATCACATAAATTAAAATATGAAGATATTTAAATAAATGTATGAATATTTATCAGATAATAAGTTAACTAAATTGACCCGATTATGAGGATTCCAAATATTTTATTCCTTATATGTTTATAGATTTTCTCATTATGATAGTTTTATAATTGATCATTAGCTTTATAATTGATCATTAGACTTAATGTACCAAAGAATTTTATATGAGAATTACTATATTTTGATGCTAATTATGACAGATTTTATCTAGGGTAGCTTAGTATTAATAATAAAGAGATAGTTGAACAAGTCAATAAAAGATTCATACTCTAAAGTAGTTACGAAGAATATTTTATTATCCTTGATTAGTAGTGATTTAAACAAATCTCTTGGCAAAGTTAATTGACATTTGAAAAAAAAACTATTTTTGAGTATTAATCATAAATCAATTACTAATTAGCATGAATATGATTGAATTTAAAGAAGTAGACACTAATTTCATACTCTGTGTCTAATTAAAAAACTAAATGGTGAAAGTATTGGATTATACATCATAACTATGCATAGATAAGTTGAGTTAAATCACTTCAACATTTTTAATATTTAGGTTGTCATGATATATTATTAGACGTCAATCTTGATATGTGAAAATAAATTATTTAATTAGATAATTAAAGATAAACTACAAGGAAATTTACTTTATCTAATTTTGATTATGAATTACAATTATAACTTTTAATCATTTTTAATTCATTAAGACCCTAAAAGGTTACATATAAAAGAGTAGTTTAAAAAAGAAAAAATAATTTGAATTAAGTTGAATTTAGTTATCAATTTTAAGAAACTTTAGAATCAAATGTGAGATGTTTGATTTTATTATAATTAAATTATAATTGAAGTTAGAGTTAGACTTTAATAACAATTAGGAAGTTTAGTTTTAATAAGAAAGAAACCTAGTGCTTTTTTTTTTATAAATAATAGCTAACCCTCTTACCTTTTTCTCTCAAATGTTGAATTCTTTTTATTTACTTTGTGAATTTATGTTAGAGGTTTGACACATGGACAACTTATAGATGACATATCGAGAAGAAATTTGTGTAAGAATTCAAATCATATATGATTTAATCTCTTAATTATGATTTTTATTCTTTAAGTTATTTAATTAATAAGATTCAAATGAAAAATAGTATAATTTTTTTGCTATGTTTATGATTTGATCACGGTTAGATTTCTATCAATGATATTAGAGTCTCTTTTAATTATTTAACTTGATTAAAATTGTTTAATTGCTATTAATTTGATAAAATTAAATCATAAAATTTATTGATGCAAAAGTTGTATGATTTTAATATTGTCTCACAAAACTTGCCTTGTATATGGATTTGCTAATATGTATCATGTTTGATTTTTTCTAATTTAAATAAAAATATCCATGCACATTAGCTTTTTTCTAGAACATTAATCGCATGCCTCCATTATTTTTGGTTTCATGAAAAATAGTATGAATATTGACATTTTTTTCTTGCTTTTGAAAACCATGTGTTTGTTATGTACTTTTTTTATATAAAAAAACCCATCACCAACGTATTCCTTTGTTCTACTTCTGAAACAATTTTAATGCGTGCTCACTTAGCTTAACGAGATCTAGAAAATCATAAAGTATATCAAACATTAAAGTTTCTAAAACTTGATTGAATGAATTTATGGGTTTATTATATATGATTACGGTTTGTTCATTATGGTATTCTAGTTCTATGCATAATATATCTTCACCAGTGGGATTGCTAGTTGTTGATGAAAAAGCGTCCTTCATCATCGGAGGTGATGAGTATAGAGCCAATGCTGATCATCATCACTGGCAAGGGCAAAACACACCTTTAGAGGAAGAGGCACACCTAGGTGCTTCATGCGCAATAAAGTAAAAGTCCGTTTCTAATATTTTATAGGTCTTGAATAAAGTAATTAGAAGTTGGTAATATATAAAAATGTAAATTTTAAAAACATGTTTTTATTATTAAAATTTAATATTTATACGTAAGTGACTCAAATTATAAGTTCACATACTAACAAAATCCTAAATGATCATAACATCAACTAATAACATCTAGCAAATGTCAACAACAGTAAAATCACTAAAAATAGTATGAATAACAACAAAATAAGAGTAATAGCAATCGAACATCAATATCAAATTGCAAAACACCAAAAGAATTGCACTAACAAGCATACTATAATCATACTATAATCATGATTTATGAAAAAACAATTCTTTGTACATTTTTAGATGCAAAATCATTAATAATAGTATTAAGATCAATATTATCCAACCTATCTTTCTTGATATATTAAATAGCTAAACAATTTAATCTTTCTTGTGACATTGATGACCTCAAGTTAGTTTTCAATAATTTTAACTTTAAAAAACTTATCTCAGTTAATGCTACATCCACAATTATATTCAATAGAATTAGATAAACAATTGAAATATTTAGATTATATTTTATTATAAAATTTGAAACATTTATGTACCAAATAAATTTTATTATAATTTATTAAATTGTAAGTAATAAAAGTTTTCTTTTATGGGAATTAACATAATAGTAAATATAGTATATTATATCAACTATTTACTGTATTATTTAATTTTCAAATGAAGAAGATTTTAAATTATGTCACTATTAGAAATAAATATTAATATATTATATCCGAGCATCAGAATGTGTTTCTCGTTTTATTCCATTATTGAAATTGATCAACATGGTAGGGTTAATACTTTTACTATTTTCTATTTTTATCTTTATGTAATGAACTTTTATGTCATTATTCTAATGATTAAGAATATTATTTAGATTTTTAACTACTATATTATTAATTATTCATACAGCAACTATAAAGCTCATTCATTCAACATAAACTTACCAATTGCCCAGCCCATATTTTACTAAACACTTATAAAAATTCCAGCAGCCGGAAAGATGGTGGCAACCAACGAAACCACCATCTTCTTCATCTTTTCTCTTCATTTCCAGCTGGCGAGTGTTTCAAAATATACCACTTTGTACTACATGTAACTCTTTCCTCATAAATTTTCTCCTTTTTTTATTTTGCAGCAAATTTAGAGAAAGTTGTGGTGGTTAACAACATCAAAAGTCCTCACATTTAGGTAAAATTATAGCAATCATTTTTATATCTTTTTGTGTGATTTTGATCATCCTACACTAGTTTGTAGATAGATTACATGTTGTGGTTGTTTGGGATAATTTTTGGAAGTTGCATGAAGGGAGAAAAGTGGAGAAAATAAGGCTGAAAATGATGAAAGAAGAAAAGAGAGAAGAAGAGGGGAGGGTGAGGATGATGACTTTGTTTTGAAAATTTAAGTTGCATGTAGGGGTAGAATAGGAAGTGCAGAAAGTTAAGGGTAAATTTTTGTGAGAAGGGCATTTTGGTATTAATTGAAATGGAGGAGGATAAAATGGACTTTTAATTAGTTAAGAGTATTTTAGTAATTATAGGGGTTAGGTTAATAAGGATATTATTTTTATTATTAAGAATAAATTGGAAAAGAGAATGGCGTTGGATTATTAGTGTAATTGGGTAATAAATTTTTGGTAAATTAGTCTAATAAAATTTTGTAAATTCTAGGTCTGAACGTTCGATTAAGGAGAAATTGAGATTATCAATTAGTTCAATCTGAAATTGATGTAAGAATAACCTTGGACTTTACTTTTAAAAACAAGTATCATTTTGTTATTAATAAATTTTATTTTGAATTAGTCATTAATATAATTAATGATTAATAATTACGTACATGAATTATCATCATCATCACACCCAGTTTGAAGTCCCGTAGTGAAGCAGGGTCTGGAGAGATCTGATAGTATGCAGCCTTACCCCTATATAGTAAAGAGGCTATTTTTGATAGACTTATATGCAGATGTGACAAAAAATAGTGATGCAAGTAAACAGAATAAATAAGTAAAAACTGGCACGCAGAATATTTAAGTAAAAGAATTACAATAAAATACATAAAGACATACATCAAGGTTGCCCCTATCTGCTAGTACCTTACACCCTATAAAGACCGACTCTTTTTGTAGCTAGTCATGCTAGGAGTCTGCAGCACTGAGCGGTCGTAAGGATACGACAATCATACGATTTTAGACATCCATCGTGGGAATCTTTCCCTACTACACCTGACCTAAAAACAAACTTAGTCGATGGCTCAAAAGCCTTAACCAAAAACTTTCCACTCGCAAAAGCATAAAGAAAAAATTAGTCAGACTTCCTAAGTTGTAAGTACGATGCGCGAGGACTCTAAAGGGTGTCGTTTACCCTTATCCTATCATGCTAGACTTTCCTGATTCTAGCAGTTGCCTCAGTGAGAGCCAACTCTGACATATCTTTCTTGATCACTTCCCTTTAGGTTTTGTAAGGCCTTCCTTTCCTTCTTCTGTAGCCACTAAGGTTTATAATCTCATAGCGTCGTACCGAAGCATCAGATGACATCCTACGCACATGCCCAAACCACTTAAGCCTTTTCTCTCTCAACTTGTCTGCAATACTAGCTACCTATATCTGTCTCTCACTAACCAGTTCCGCACCCTATCTCTTATGGTAATGTCACACATTAACCTAAGCATACATATTTCTGCTATCAACAACTGTCGCGTATGTCTATGTTTAGTAGGTCAACACTCTACTCCATATAATATAGTTGGCCAAATCACCATTTTATAGAACTTCCATTTGAGTTTTACATGGACCTTTTTATCACATTTAACACCTGATGCACTCTGCCATTTGATCCACCCAGATCTAATATGATGTAGTATATCGTCAACGATATTATCATCTCTGAATGATGGATCTGAGGTACTTAAAACTCGTTGTTTGTGGTATGATGTCAGTACCAATCGCTACCGTTACCTCTTGTACCATCTGGCTACCTGAAAAGTTCCATTTTAAATACTCTGTCTTGGATCTACTTATTCTAAAACATTTCAATTTTAATGATTTTTTCCAACATTCTAGCTTGACATTGATCCTCTCCTTGGTCTCATCCACCAGGAAAATGTAGTTAGCAAATAACAAACACCAAGGTATCTCCCCTTGAATATGTTTGGTAAGTTCATCTAACACTATTGTGAACAAGAAAGGACATAAAGCTGAGCCTTAGTGTAGTCCAACAACAATAAAGAACGCTTCTGCGTCGCCTCCTATCATCCTTACGCTAGTCAATGCTCCTTCATACATATCCCTAATCACTCTAATATATGTCTTAGGAATTCCCTTTGCCTCCAAGCACTACCATATGAGTTCTGTAGGAACCTTATCATATTCCTTCTTCAAATCTACAAAAACAATATTCAAATCCCATTTTTGTTCCTTGTAGCATTCCATTAGTATCCGAATTAGATGTATAGCTTCTATTGTGGACCTACCAGGCATAAATCTAAATTGGTTGTCAGATATAGAAGTAACTCTCTGGATTCTCCAATTACCTTCTCCCACAACTTTATGGTATGACTTAGTAATTTGATGCCTCGATAGTTTTGACATTGTTGAATGTCTCCTTTGGCTTTATATAAGGGGATTATCCTACTCAATCTCCATTTATTTGACATCTTGGTTGACTCAAGGATCACATTAAAGAGCTGAACTAACCACTCAATGCCAACAGCTCCTATTTGCTTTCATACCTCTATAAGGATGTCATCCGGTCCTACGACCCTTCCTCTCCCCATCCCCCTCAAAATCTTTGTAATTTCTCCCCTTGTGATCCTCCCCTACGAGTACCTGTTTAGACATTGTCCCGACACGAGAGGATCCTGTAACTTTATGTTGACCAATATTTCTTCAATATATAACCCATAGAAATATCTCTTCCACCTTCGCTTGATGGCTTGGGCATCTGTGAGTACCTGTCTTGCTTCATCATGTATATAATAGACTTGGTTCAAATCCTTAGTCTCATGTGCCCTATATCTCGCTATTTTGAAAATTTGTTGTGCTCCTTTGACCATATCCAAATCCTTGTACATATTCTCATAAGCATTTCCTTTAACCACTAAAATAGTCTTCTTTGCCTTCTATTTTGTCAGTTTATACCTTACTCTATTAATAATCCGCTTCGTCTCTGTTACACTTGCCAAAAGCTCTTTAAAAGCTCACTTTTTTGCCTTTATTGTCCCCTGGACCTCGTTTGACCACCATCAGGATTCCATTTGCCCCTGTCTTTTAGAAACCCCTAGTAGTTTAGTGACGATCTCTCTCACTATAAGGGCTACTCCCTGCCACAGCCAATTTGCATCCCCACTCATATCCCATATTATATTATTCCTAACGTGAGTCCTAAAAAGTTCCACCATGTCCCCTTTGAGTCTCCCCCATCTGATTTTGCGGCATGGCTTGGTAAATTATTGTACCTTCCATCCCTTAATTACTAGATCCAAAACTAACAATTTATATTGGATTGAGAGGCATGCGACCAAAAGTACTTTGCAATCCTTGCACCACGATTTGACACTTGCCCTGACAAGGAGATAATCAATTTGCGTCTTGGTTTTGCTACTCTGAAACGTCACCAAGTGCATTTCATTTTTCTTAAAAAAGGAATTTACTATTACTAACTCATAGGCTATGGCCATGTCTAGTTAATCAACCCCACTATCATTCCTAATGCCATATCCGAAGCCCTCATGAGTTCCTATATTATCGTCTGAATCCGCCTCTATATGCCCATTAAAATCCCCTCCTAGGATGGTCTGCTTAG
>JANVCQ010584265.1:0-36400 GCA_025531925.1 Erythroxylum plowmanianum | reverse complement strand
GACTTAGGATAGATGCTTGTATCAGTTTCCTTTTTGGTTTTGTTTAGGGAACTGATAGACTTGTCTATTTTGACATTGGATGACTGTACCAGATTATTATTTTGGATTTTAATTTACTAATTTCTGTATATTGTGGTTTAATTTATTGCGATGCCATGTGGATTATTAGCGAAAATTTTCTGGTAGTACACCTTTATCGTGGGATACGTGTCGGAGCGACCCTCGGGCGTCCCGATATGTACCTTACGGTGAAGGGGCGCTACAGTTAGAGTATGCCACTGAGCTTAAATTTTATGTATCTGAGGTGTCTTGATGTATTTTTTAGTGTTTTAGATCAAATATAGAAGAACAGAGGAGATTCAAAGGAAGCTTAGAGTAAAACCCAAGGCCTAGTAAAGGCGTCATGATCGTGATAAAAGCAAAATTTGGTGCCACAATCGTGGCCTATGTGACAGAAGACATAGACAACCTTTTGTATTTAAGTTTTTGAGGGACTTTTCGAACTTTTGGCCATGGGAAAACCCTAGGGTTTACCCTAAATGGAAAGTACTATATAAAGAAATAGAAATGATCTAGAAAATAGCTCCAACCTCTGCCACTTTGAGAAAGATCCAAGGAAAGAGGAAGAAGAAGAGAGAAGGACGAGGAGAAGAAGGAAGCTATTGTGCTGCCATCTTCTTGATTGATTCTAACCTTTTAAAGTGACTTCATTTCATCTTTATTATTCTTTCTTTTGAATGTATAAAATGGATTTGTTAGTGATGGATTTGGGTTTGTTAATGGTGTTCTAAACTTTTTTAAGGATTTGTTCTTGAATTAATGTTATTGTGATTTCTTTTTATGTTAATTCATTTGGTATTGTGATTATTTGTTGTATTTGTATGCTTCAATAATAAATTGGGAGAGTGAACCAATAGCAAAATGATTAGATTGGGTAATGAGAGTTAAACAATCTAATAGATCATATAAATAATCAAATCGAGAATGTAGAAGAAGAGAGATCTCATGTGAGGACCTAGTTGTCTATTAGAGGACTTAATATTTGTTTGTAATTGTGGCTTTTTTATTAATTGAGAGATTCTATAATTCAATTACGATTTATAATTTAGGGTTTAATGATTATAACTCGAGAGAAACCTACCCTTTGAAAGTCTAGGACTGATACTCTATTAACTCAAAAGTAGTCATATTAGCATTTGATGATAAGATAAATCCCCCTTCTCATATTCAACTAATCTTCCTTATATGATTTCCATTGTTAATTTGGTGGTGCTCAATTTGATACTCTTTGTGTGTTAATTTTACATTTTCATTCTAATCAATCATCTTCACGCGTTTACTTTTCTGTATTTTTTATTTATTTTTTAATAATTCTTTAGGCCTTACATAATTAGAATTATATTAGTTCATGAACTCCTCAAGGGATCGATACCTCACATACTACACCCATGACCTATGTGCTTGCAATATTTTAAGGGTTTTAAATAGATTTAAACTTGCCTTAATAAGAAGAACCAAAGAAGATTGTCGTGCATGACTGGCTGGGTAAGGAGGAAGCATGGAGTTAAATGAGAAGCAAAATGACATAGTTTTGCTTTTGGTTTTTTTAAACTTGTGCGTAATTTAAATGACGTCATTTTATCTTTTTTTTTTAGTTGTGTGTGTAACTTAAACAACATCGTTTTACCCTTAAATAAAAAGACGTTTGATCGGATGTTTGTTGTGTGTAAGTTCTAATATTAAACCCTCGATAATCTACAAGCGCACGGTTCGTTAGCATAGTCCTAAAGGTCTCGATCCTACGAGGAGGGAGTTAATTTAATTATAAAATCTAAGGCCAGAAATAATAACAAAAATCCAAAATGCAACAAAACTAAAAACAAGAATTCAATTCAATCAATCAAATTAAGAATCAAAAACAAATATACTAATTGTTAAGCAATTGCAACACACCCCAGAATCAATCGAAATAATTTCCTAATTAAGAGAAAGGGAATTTTACCTATCCTTAATGTCAACCTAATTGATCATGAATTATCAGATTGTTGGCTCTACACTATCCTAGGTTGATTGCTCTCTCTCGAGTTATAACCAATAATCCTAAATCATAAATCCTAATCAGATTATGGGGGGTTACAATCTCTTAATTTACAACCTATCCAAAACCCTAATTAGTTCTGAAGTTCTCTAATAAACTATCAGAAACATATGCAAGATCTCTCTTCACATAATTTCTCGATCTGATTCAATTCTTGTTCCAATAAATCACCTAACTTTTGTTAGTCCAATTTAATCATTTTCATTCGATTCACACTCAATTTATTACCGAATTATGAAATTGCATAATCAAACCACAACAAATCCAATAAACACATAAACAATAAGATTGTCATTAATTTAAGAATAAAACTCCGAAGGTAAGTTTAGAACGTTCTCTACATTTAAGATTATATCATTAACCATTCAATCTAATTTTATACTATGATAAAACTAAAAATAAACAAGAATACAATCGAAATGGAGGACAGGAGGCAACGACGTCGAGAAATCTCCTGATCCAGAAGTACTTCGAGTCAACTTCTTCTCCTCTTTTCTCTTCCTTCTTCTCTTCCTCAATCTCTTGATGAATTCTCTCTAGGGTTTCTCAAGGCGGCTAAGGCAAAAGCTCTTTTCTCTACCTCTTCTTATTCTTTTTATATCCTCTTGTGTTTTAGGTAACTCTAGGGTTTTTTGGGGGTCTAAAAGGCCCAAAAAATCTCTCAAAATTTGACATTCGTGATTGTCTATGTGTCTACCTGGCACAGGCCACGATCGTGACAGAAGCTCAAAGAATGGCCCACGATTGTGGCTGGCCCGAATGTCTCCGAAACTCCTCCATTCTTTGATGTTGACCCTAAAATACTATCAAACACATCAAGGTACCTCAAAAACATAATATCTAAGCTCAAAAGATTTTACTAACCCTTAAAACATAAATAATTAACAAACTAACACAATTTTAACCTAAACACATACTAAATGATTGAATTAATGGCTAAACACACATAAAACTATGCCCTAAAACACGATACAATTTACACTTATCAACATCCCCACAGTTAAACATTTGTTTGTCCTCAAGTGAATAAAAACAACCAAACAAACAAAATTACAAAACACATAATGCAATAATGCGACAATGACTTCAACTTCATGAAACAAGTTTAATTCTAAACACAATCATTCAAGTTATTCCAAATCATTAACATGTAAAATTCATATCTAGGAACTCTGGACTAAATATACATATTAATCAAGATCCAAATGTCAAGTTATTCACCCTTTTTAATTGTACACATAAATTAATAATTATTTGGTCATTCAAACTCTGTAACTACTCCTAAGTACGTTTTCATGAAAAGTCAAGCCACTTACAAGTTTAGTAGGCTTTATTAGAAACCATTTTTTACTTATTTACTTTTTTGTGGACATGAACTTAGTGTTTTACACAAAGGCTAACATTGGTGATGAATGTCAATCCAGTTACTTGACTAAGTCATGTTTTTATTAAGTTGCTTGGTTAGAACGTCATTGTAGCCTTTTGATACAAAGGCACACATTTGTGATGCATGTTGATTCGATTACTCAGCTGCATCACATTCTCAACTGGCTACTAGCTCTATTCTTAACCCGAAAGTTAGCGGAATAGTTATTTATTTAAAAATTACAAAAAAGTATTTAATGCCTACCTTTTTGCTTTAGCTACTCGTTTTCATAAAAAAATAACAAAGCTAATATAGTTGAAAGACCTAACATTATGAACGAATGTGACAACTTATAGGGTGATAAACTAACACTAAATCATAATTAACTAACATATTTAGCCAAAGAACCCAGATTACTAATTTCATAAGCTAATGACTCTTCACAACCTAATAGATTATGCTCAAAATTAAATCAATTTCATTCCATCTAAGACATTGACACATTCACACAATTCACAATATGCAACCTAAACAAACTATCATAAAATATACAAAATTCACACTCAAAGCAAAAACACACAACCCTCCCCACACTTGAACAACACATTGTCCTCAATGTAAGAAGGGTGCACAAACACATAGCAAACCAAGAGTTCATAATTCTAAATATCTCTTTCTTTTCTGTTGAATGTTCATGCAAGGTAGAGGTTTGATGTTGTAATCTATTAGATCTATCGATGATTTCTTTGCATTTTCCACTTCTCTGAATCAATATTGTCTCTTTTGAATGATCTCTACATTTGAGATTGCCTCTACAAGTATGATCTCTTCAATTATCCTATGCTTATATCCTTTTATAGTAAATTTTAGGATTTTTGGGAGCTACACAGTCGGATACACTAGCATGTACTAGAACGTGTATAACCTAAAACCTCTAGAGTTCATAATTTTGTATGGGTTAAGAGACTTACGAGGCTATAGATATGGTCGTGTATCCCTTATTTACTTCAAATCTTTGTTTTATATCATGTTTTCATCTGAATTCTTCACCTTTTAGTTTATGAAGGCAATTATAGCCTATAAATGCT
The DNA here is from genome assembly GCA_025531925.1 of Erythroxylum plowmanianum. Lineage (NCBI taxonomy): Eukaryota > Viridiplantae > Streptophyta > Magnoliopsida > Malpighiales > Erythroxylaceae > Erythroxylum > Erythroxylum plowmanianum. The sequence goes on along the minus strand of JANVCQ010584265.1, from coordinate 31,848 downwards.
CTTAGAACAAATTAAGTACCAAATAAACCAGTAAAACTATAAAGTATCGAGTAAAAATGAATCAAATATGAGGTATAAATATAGTCAAATATGCATCTATCAAACATCCCAACACGTAAGTCTTTTTATTGTTTTCAAGCAAATCATAATCTAATTTGTTAACTTTATAACATCTATCCTTCCTTAATCTTAACCTATCCATTCATACTATAAATCATCATATCATATTAATCAAACTAATATATAAGTAGAATCAAGTTATCCTAAAACCAAGTTATCCTAAAACTAACTTTATAAGTCAATATTAATAATAATCACATAAGTAATCATATTGAAATCAAAAGCATAAACCTTTATGCCCTTACCAAGATTTCACTTATTGCATTTAAGTGTTTAGGGTGAAAAGTATCAAACTCTAAAATCGATGCATAATAGAACTCTTACTATAGGCTTGCAATATTATTACATCTCCACCACTTATGTAAACCAGAAACAAAAATCAAAAGTTTTTTATAAGGTTGCAATGGGGTTTAGGTAGGGTATGATTGGGATAATGAAAATGGTGATTTGAAGGAAATTTACAAAAGAAGTATTTCAAGAAACTTGTTAACAACATACATAGGTCCATTCATCATAAAACCTTTGGTACCATATACTTATTCATAACTTTTCTATGTTCACAATTTATTTATTTATATTCTTATCAATAATTTTGAGCATTCATCATATACCACTATTAAAGAAATATTAAACCTTTCAAAATTTTAAGTTTCAAATATTCAAGTAATGTAAATAACCTTGAGGGTTCAAAACAATAAAAAGGTTTTAACAAATAGGATAAAGGCTAATAGTTGAGTATAAACAATGGAAAAGGCTAAGGCTCAAAATTGGTTATTCCTAAAGTATAAAATAAGGTACGATATTTATCAAAGAAGAAGGCTTAAACAAATTGTTGAATCTAAGTGCCTTTATCATTTCAATGCTTCTAATTTTACAAATGTAATCTCAATATACATAATAAAAGCAAGCTCTAGAATCATTCAACTATACATGACAACACATATGAATGAATAAAAAGAGCTTAAAATTTTTGGAAATTTCGCTCTTAGGCTTAAAAGCTCATGAAAAAGATAGGTTTATGTGTGTAAATTATACATAATTTTATTTAACTTGATTGTTTTAATGATTATTAACAATATCACTTATAAAAAACAATTTCATTCTAAATATCATCCTTTTACATACTAATTTAAATCAATATTCAACAAAATAAAGTGTTGATGGATAGATTTCAATTAATTCAAGATATCAATTAAAAATTTTAATATCAAAGATTATAATAAGCTTAAGAAAATAATTAAAAACATTAATCTCTTCCCCACACTTAAAATTGTACATTATCCTTAATATACACAATATAAACATATAAGCATATAAAATAAGTGAAAAGGTTAAGCGGTACTTCCAAAGTAAGATGATTTTTTTTGTTTTGATCCATCCAAAAGTATATTACAACCTTGCAAGACATAAATGAAAAAGGAAAAATAATGAAAAATAAAATAACAATAATGAAAATAATTAAGACATATGAAAATAAAATAACATAAAATAAAATCTATCATAATTCTTAAGTTGCCTCCTATGTAGCATTTGTTTAACATTGTTTACTTGAAGTACCCTGCACGTTTACGCTCATCCTAGGTCTATGATCAGTGGCTTGCTTATACCCTTTTCTCTGCAAAGTGGTTTCATAGCTTGTAAACAAGCCACATGTGACAAGCTGAACATAGGACATAATTTATTAAGTTAGTAAAACTAATTAATTGTAGAAATGTCCTCTTTAATGACAAGCTATTAATAAAATAAGGGATAACAAAATTGTCTTGATCATCGATTGGCTCAAATAGTTTGTCATCATTAGTTGGTCAATCCGACTCACCATATTCCGTGTACAATTCTTTGTTACTTAATGCATTATGTTTGATTTTTGAATAAATGTTACCATTATGTCTTTCGAAGTAGTAGTTATCTCCTTGACTTCTTGAAATGTATCCTTATCCATGAATTCAATTGTCATCTCTTCTTTGATTTGAGACATTGGGGGCTCAGATAGTATGAGGTATTATACTCCTTGTATTTAGGTAAAGAAAACCACTCCTCGAATTCACGTTGGCTAGCTACCCACTTGATAAGGTATTCCATTAGTCTATCTGTAATACTTTAGTATCACTGCTCTAGTTGTACATTTTTAGTTGAGCATAGTCATTCCATATATATATGTAAAGTTTGCTCCACTCTAAAGTATACGTATTCTTGTATGATGGGCCTTGAGGTTGGTTGTACATGTTTTGTTTCTCCCATATATACGTCAGTGCCCAACATTCATAATTGTAGTAATTACTCCCACAAATGTCAAAACATGGCTTGGACATCTGTTGAGCTTCTTAAAACATGTGAGGAAATAACTCTTTTCAATACAACGATGTTACTTATTACAAAGACGTAACATAGCTCTCATAAGAGTACTAATCGATCCATCCTTCCATTGTGAAATGTGGTGATGACGTTAAATCTCAATCCCTAAAATAAACTATAAACACATCTAAACTAATTTCAAACTCCATTTCTCAATGTAAGTAAGACATATAAAATTGCCATCATACACTACTGAAATGCAGTTGGTGCATTACAAAGTTTGAATGGCATCCGTCGATATACAAAAGTATGATATCGACATGTAAAATTTGTCTTCTCTTGATCATCTGGATATACAAATATTTGATTATAGCTAGAATACCCATCCCAAAGTAATAAAACGATGTCTAGTAATTCTCTTTATCATCTGATCAATAAAAAGTAATAGAAAATGATCTTTTTTGTCGTCAAGTTGAGCTTCCTATAATCTGTGCAGACCTACCACCTGATAACTTTTTAGATTAATATCAGATTGCCCTTCTCATTTTCTACCACTATTGTCCTACATTTCTTAGGTACACACTATATTAGAATCATCTATATGTTGTCTAATATTGGTATATAATTTCTACATCCAAAAGCTTGATAATGTCTTTTTTGACAACTTCCTGCATGTTCAGATTCAATCGTCACTGCGTATCCCTTGCTATCTTACATCCATCCTTAAGATTTATTTTGTGCATAACAATGTTGGTACTTATCCTTTGAATGTTTAATATTTTCCACTCCATAGCTCTCATTCTTCTCTTTATAATCTCAACCACTTTCTTTTCATGTTCCTTATCCAACTGATTTGAAATAATTATTGGTAGTATTTGATCCTTATCTAGAAATGTGTACCTTAAATGCACTAGAAAGGGTTTGAGCTCAGTGGTAGGTGATTTCTCATGATGTTGGTAACTTTGTTCTTTCCACAGGTTCCTAATTTTGATTGTCATCTAATTCTCCTTCTTTTTTACTTATCTCTTTATCTTCTACTTCACTTTTCTACTCAATCATTGCTCTCTGTTGTTCTTCCACACAATCATCCACCACATCAATTTTTATACAAATATTAAGCTTAACCTTGCTTTTTAATGTCTTATTCATGTTAAATTTAATCTTTTCACCACCAATATGCAAAGTTAATATCCCATCATTAACATCATTAAGTTCCCACCTAGTGTTCATAAATGGACGTCCCAAAATGAGTGGACATTGCCTGTCTTCTATAACATCAAGAATTGGAAAGTCAACAAGATTAATAAATTTGTCAACATTGACCAGAACATCTTCCCCAACCCCAAATGGTTTCTTTATCAACTGATTTACTAACTGAATTGTTATTGACGTTGGCTTTATATCATCCAACTTTATGATTGAACCAAAGTTTTCTACAACAATTGGTGACAATTTTAGGGTTTTTATTATACTTCTTGGTTCTTATTTTCAGATTTTGGGCTTAATTTAATCCTTGAGTGCTAGTGTTGAATTAATGTAGTTTGAGGGTAAAATCGTTACAAATAATTAGTAATTATGCTAACTGATTTTCTTGGGATAATTGATACTACAAACTATTATTTGTCATTGTAGGAGATTCAAGAAGTAGAGCTAAGGAGTGAAGCAAAAGAGCATAAGTCAAAAAGTCAACAAAGTCAAACGGGCAAGTTCGCTAGGCGACATGGACGTTTTGCCGCGGCAAAACCTGCATACCTATTGAAGAAAACCTTTCAAGGAAAAGTTCGCCACGGCGAAGGTAATGTTTGTGCTGCGGCGAAAGCTGAAGATGACTGACTAAATCTTTCAAGAAAGTTCACCGCGGAGAATGCATCCTCTCGCCATGGTGAAACCTTCGAATCAGTAATGACCTGCACCATTTTTGGCAAAACAACCCGCTGTTACACCTGATCCATCGACCCATTTTTGATGAAAAGACCTATTTTAAGCTAACAAGAAACAGTAGATGGGAGTCGACACTTAGGAGAGAAAAAAATACTCTCCTCACACTCTCATCATCTTTCTCTCATCTGCACACCATCGCCTTCTCTCCATACCGATTTCTTCACTTTTCATCCGTCATTGCTGCCATGGGATCTTCTGGTTACTTCTCAGTTGTGAAGTTGCTTCAAGCTATGAGTGGCTAGGCATCTTTTTTCCTCTTGAAGATGTAGCAAAGGCTTGAGTTCAATGGGCTAAAAAGGGGAGTAGCTAAATCTATGTTTAGCTATGATTTATGAACTCCTAGGTTTAGGATTTGTAATTTGTAGTTGAACATTCTTGATTAGAGTTTAATCAAGTGTTGGATATTCAATGTGCGGTTATGATTTGTTGATGTAGAACTTGGAGCTTTAATATATGAAGTCTCATATATGTCAATTTTTGATCTTGTTGAATCTCTTTTATCTTGCATAGTTGTGTTTGATAATGAGTTGATTTGAGATCCTAAAATGACTTGTTGCATTGACTTACCTACCGCACACACTAAGGGCTTTTAACAAGGTCTTAAGAAATGGAGTTCATTGATTAAAACCTTGGACTTAAAGAGTTCTTTAAGGTTTACCAATTGAAACTTAGTGATTTTCACTCCCATCAAAAATTGATTTCGAACTATGATAGCCAAACTCATTTTCAAGAGGATACTATCACTATTTGATCATTGTTTTTATCTTCCCGTTTTTACATTCCCAAAAATCCAAAAATACTTTTGACATATTTTCCTTATAGTTCCTTTTTAATTTAGTAAAGATTTCCAAAGACAAAACCCAATTTTTCTTACCAATTTAGTTTGCATTTCATGACATATAGGCTAGCTTAGGCCCAATCCATTCAGTTCAGATTAAGTGAAACGACCCAAGATTGTAACCTATATTGCAATCCTTGGATTATATATTTTTTATTTGACCTCCAAGGGTAAGTACTAAGGCTCGGATCACTTTAATTTCCTAAAAAAAGACAATGATATAAGATTAATACTTACGCCAAGATCACATAAGCATTTAGAAAATTCTACACCACTAACAATGCAAGGAATAGTGAAACTCCTTGGATCATTTAATTTTGATGGCTTGTTGTTGGTGATCATCGAACTATAGTTAGTTGTTAATGCTACTATCTACTTCAACTCCCATGTCTGCTTGCAAGAAAATAGCTCTTTTAAGAATTTTGCATACTTAGGCTTATGTTCAAGCACTTTTAGAAGTGAAAAACTCAAATATAGCTTCTTAAGGTTTTCCAAAAATTTTGCAAATTAGGTTTCTGCAGGGTTCTACCCTAATCTCTGTGGAAATGATAATTTGGGTACATATGGTGGAGGTGGAGGTGGAATGTAGTGGGTTCCTACTCTTCTATTTGCCTTTCTCTTAACTTCTATTAAGCTGATCTTTGGATTCCTTTTAAAATGGTTTTAACAAATCCTTCCTACTTCTCAAATGCATTGCTTTCACTTGCTCCTTTAGGTTCAGTTTAGCAGTATTACCTAAATTTCTGAATGTCAATGTAGTTACAAGTTAACCCATCTATACCTCTAGGTTGTGAATGAAAGACGTATGATTCTTGAACATTAGGTAAGTTCTTTCTTATGTCTTCTTCTATTCTTCATCCACATTGTTAACCTTAGAGCCTATCACATCCATTATTCTGACAAACTAGGATTCCATCTTTGACTTTAGGATTTTGTACTTTGACTCTTAATTTCTTTACCTATCTTAGAATCTTAGCAGTCTTTGTGGTCTCAAATTTACACCTGCATTGTTAGTTCAAGAAAAATTTTAGTGATTTTCCACCTAGAGTTATAAGTTTTTGAGAAAGGAGTATTACCTAATCGTTATGGCACACCTAAATAATTTGTTTGTTCTGTTCCATCATTGTTCATCAAATAACATTCTATTAATGTATGGTCATATTGTCCACATATTTCATAAACTTATTGCATTGCATTTACCAAATTGGATGAGACATTGATGTTTTTTAGCTTTCTGGTTAATACTGCTATCTGCGTCTGTATGGCTAAAGATGACTCTGTTGCCTTGACTCCCTTTTGTTCCTTCACATTGTGCAGTCAACTTCTTTCAATTGACCACAAACACTTATTAGTGTTTATATCCTAAATTAAATCGTATGTAGCATCAATGGTTTTCTCATCAACGAGTCTCTGACATTTGCATCAATTGGAGTTCTGGTCACTGCATTAACTCCATTGTAAAATGTAGGAAATAAAAGCTCTCTTGGTAGGTTGTGATGAGGACAACTTCTTTGTAGCTCCCTAAATATCTCTCATGCCTCATAGAGGGATTCTTCGTCATACCACTGAAAGGTTATGATCTCCTTAATAATTCAGGTCATCTATTTTAATGAAAAGTATTTAGCTAGAAAAGCTTGCACTAACTAGTCCCATGTAGTTATATGCTCAATATTAAGAGAATTTAGCCATGCCTTTGCCCTATATTCACCCTAATACATCTATTTTTTGTTCCACAAGGTCCTCAAGAGTTGTGCAATGAAGTTTGACTTCCAAAAGGCATATGATTCTACCTAGTGGTCCTTTATACTAATATCATGATGATAGTAAACTTTTCTAGTAACTTTACAGTATAGATTCAGCAATGCATAACCACTGTCACCTTTAATGTTTAAGTCAATGGAGAGCCATTAGGCCTGATTAAAGGAACTTGAGGCATTAGGTAAAGGTATCCAATTTTCCCTAACCTATTCTCCCTAATTATGTAACTACTAATTACACTAATGTCAAGAATTGGAAACAAAAGTAAGGCATTCAAATATCATTCAAAATGAAAAAAGTTAAAGATCATAAGTCTATCCTTTGTATATGATGTGTTCCTCTTCTCTAAGGCAAATTCAATATTCTCTTTAACAATAGCTATTAAAATGTTCAAGATGATGTAAGGCATAAATATCAATCAGACAAGAGTGCGTTGTATGTCTCATTAAGTGTAACCAACTTAACCCCTAAATTATCAACCATTTCTAGTTTCACTCCTTAACAACTACCAGTACAATATCTTATAGCTCCAATTTTTTCAATCAAGCCATCAAAAAGAGATTACAGTTCACTTATTAGACATTGAAGCTTGATGGCTTTTATGCTACATTACCTAAATATATCTCACCTTAACCTTTTTCCCACAATATAACCTTAAAAATGTCCTTTGATTCATGATTATGTATGTGAATCTTAGTGGTGGAGAAATGAAATGATATGCAAAGTCGTGGAATGTCTTGATCATGAATGGTGTTTGAATGTACCTGTAAATCTTTCTTATTCTTAAACACATTTTGTCAAATTTTACCCCCAGATTACTCAATTTTTGAAAGGAATCGTTATTGATTAATCATGAGTAAAGGCATTTAATGTTAAGTTCTTGCTATGGTTTTGAAAGTTATTGCTCTTTTCTCATGACTATTTATTCTCATAAAATGTCAAAAATGAGTCAATGTTTTGGATTGTGATTGTGATTTTGTTTTTCTTTTTTGAGGATGTTTAAAAGCTAAATGTGGGGGAACTTGATGTGTGGGTGATTGTTTATACATTCACTCCTTAATACGTAGTGATTAATATTATGAAATGCTTAAAGTAATCTTTTGGTTCACATTTGATTTTAGGTACAAGTTGGAAGCACAAGAACTAAAATAGGCTAAAAGCACATTTTTTGAGTCATCCTCTTGATGTTCAAACTCATTTGTCTTTATGGAACAAAAATGAGATGGATTAGGTGAAGAAGGAATAAGAAAATGCAAGAAAATAAAGAATTCATCATGACTTGCAAGATACATAACCGTGTATAAATACAAAAGTGACATTATTATGATGCACTATTGGATAGACGGTCATGCATCCAATCGTGAATCATCGCAGAAACATAAGTTTTCCTATAAATAAACATTTGAACGGCCAAACAAGAAATGAATCATTTTTTAAATATGAAAGGAGGCAAAACACATACTTCTTTAAGATCCATAGAGCAATAGTCTTCTTTCTTCAAATTCAAAGGTGAAATCGAAGTTGCAGATCACATTTGAACTTCTCTTCATTGATTATTGACTCTCTCTTTTTAGAGATTGTTTTTGCTATTCTTTGCTCTTTTTTTTGGTATCTATTTAAGAATTATTTGAATGCTTTCAATAGATTGCTTGTATATAAACCCTTTGTCGATCCAAAATATAATACGTAATAGTTGTATCTTTGATTCATTTATGGGAACAAATGGTGGAGAGTCATTAAGAATAACATAGCATAGGTTAAATGACCTGATCCTGTGTGGTTTTTGCCTAGGCTAATAGGTTTTCCTAGTTATAATATGGTTGTCCTATTAAATCTAGAAAGCTTATTCTAGGTTGTTTGACAACTAGGTTTAGCCAAAGAGCTTATTTTGATTAAACACGATCTAAGGAAAAATTGGGATTAACAAAGCTTTTGTTAACCTATGACTAATAGTTTCTAAGAGAGGTATAAGGATAACATGACAGTGAAATATGCTTATTTGTGTGTATACTAAGATTGAACTTAGAATCGGATTCTAACTCATTCATCAACTTTATCATTTTATCACTGTTTGAATTAAATTGTTTTCATTAGTTCAATTTTACTTCTTTTTATTTTTTTGATTTTAGCCACACACCTCCCAATATCCAAAACATTGATTTTTGTCATTAAAAAGCTACACATACATCCCTTGTGGATATGATCCCTACTCACTACTAATATAAATCTTAGTATTACAGAGATAAGTTTTATTTTCTGGTGTGTTCGACATGCATCAGTACATATATCAAGTAATTGTAAATTCTTTTGACCATTTTTTATCCTATAGAAAAAGAATTAAAAAAATGAAAAGTGATTGGTGTTAGTAGTTATTTGAACTAATGACCTAGTTAATTAACTAGGGGGTATTCATAAAAAAAAGTGTTTACTTTCTCTTAGAAAGGCTAAGTGACTTTTCAAACAAGTTTTTAATGCATTAGTTTTGTTTAAATTTATGTCTTATTAATAAGGGTTATTAATGTTTTTGAAATTTGACGTATGTTATCTTGTACATGTTCATTTTGTGTATGGAAATGAATTTTTTTATTCGGGTTGAAGTTTGAAAGATTATAAAGTGAATCGAATTAACTTGTGAATCGATGCAAGTAATTGGTTGAATAACATCTTGATGACCATTATGATTAAATGAGTAATAGAAGATCTTCATGGGTATGCTTGATACAATTAATAATTTTCTAAAATCATTTTCTATTGGAGTTTGAATGGTGGAATTAGTTTGCTTGAGGATTCGGTGATGTTAGTAGATGCTATTCGAACAGTTCCTTTTCTATCCATGTCAGTATTTTGTATAGAGGTTATTATGTCAGCAATAGTGTCCTTGCCCATGATAAACTAAAATTAGTATTGCCTCCTAATTTGGATATAATCAAACATACAAATCACACATAAATGATAAAAATTTCAAAAGTCCTAAAAATGCTATGACGTGCTCAGAAATGGTTGAAGTAGTTGAATAGGAGGATCACTATGACTATAGCCCTTGGTAAACTTACCAAAGACGAAAATGATTTGTTTGATATTATGGATGACAAAAAGATCACCCTAAGATGATCATCTCATGGTTATTGAGAAAAAATCAAATCAAATGATTCTATTTCTCAATCTTTCTGACTTGCTCCTACGGAACCAATAGGTCGAAAAGACTGAGAAAAATTGGTCATTCATAACCACTGATGAAGGATTCCTCAAAAAATTAAGGATTAGCACAAATAAGATAATGTCTTACTTTAACATTCAGTTGTGCATTTCTTCTATCAGCATCAGTCCACACTTCTACGTCATCAGTATCAGGAGGTGTGGCTCCAACTTGATAGCTTACCAGATTTTGATATCTACAGATTAAAGATAAATAGTTATTCTTTATTGTCTCAATGATCACTTCGTTTAGAGGTCGGATAACAAAAATTGGGTTGAAGGAATCAAATAAGGTTTCATCCTCCATCATATTGAACCTGTTCGGGACAATGGCATAACTTGCTCTAGAGGTATCAGATCAAGGTCCTTCTTGGAGGGTTTGAAAGACAACTTCAATAGCTATAACTTTCATGAAGACAATGAAGTGAGATTTCGATCGTCTACAGGGTCAAAAATGTGACCAGACGATAGAATCAGATGAACAGTGCACCAAACAATATGATGTCATCACCAGAAGATATGTCATCACTAGACGAAGCGTCCTCACCAGACGACATGTCTTCACCAGACAACATGTCATCACCAGACGATATGTCTTCACTAGATGATACATTCTCACTAGACGATGCTTCCTCATCAGACGACACATCATCACTAGACGATACGCCTTCACCAGACGATACGTCCTATAGTCCTGACAATCTCTACTTATAAGGACTATAACTTTTGACTATGATATCCAAAAATTTCATGCTTTATAGCGTTGGAAAGCTAAAAAGGCAAGCTACAACTTTTACGAAGACAACTTGTCAAATATATCCTAGATCAATCCAGATTTTGCCCTAAAGTCAGAACACAAATTTTTCCCTTATGGAACACTTGAAATTTTGCACTGTGCAAACTTGGAATGTCTTGAGCATAACAATTCAGCTACCAAAATGATTTCATTAAACTCTCAAATCTCAACTCATTTGTCTCATGACCTTCAACTACATCTGATCAGTCATAATACCTATCTTCCTTTCCATGACATCTCACTTATGCATATATATATATCAACGATTTATGTTCCAAAATCATCAACTCAAGTTGATTTCTTCTTCACATATATCTAATTTCAACTCACATCATCCATACACTGCTGATATTTCATTAACATCAAAAGAATAAAGTTTTAAAAATCTTTAATGGCATTCTAAGCCACATTACATCATCATCTTAAAAATCTCAAATTATAAAAGGTCCTTCAACAAACAAACTTTTTGCTTTCCCAAAATCAACTCGAACTACAAAATAAGCAAATTTGGAGAAATGCTCTTAGGTTCTTGATCACTTGGTCTCTTAGCTATCACCTGAAGATGGGATAAAAGGGGGGGTGAGCTTGAAAACTCGTAGGTAATAGTTTATAATGAAAAAACAAGCAAAACCTTTGAAAACATTTTCTTGTCGTAGAAAAACACATGTTTCTCAAATTTTTATCATATAGTCAAATCCTCAAACTACAAAACATGAATGCATCAAACTTGATCACATATCATAAGCACACCAGAATGGTTTGGGTAAATCCATGAACATGACGAACTACACATTTTCACATAATGGTCCTGTCTAATCGTAAACTTGAGGCATTATCGCAATCCCACATAGTGGTTTTGTGTAGACGTAAACTTGAGGGAGTTCATAAAGGAGTTCCGTGCCACTAGCGGGCAGGTGGGAGAAGCCTTTAACTTGGTCAACGTGCACGTGACTTTCTTGAATGGATTACATCAAACTCACATAACTTGTAATTCATGAATTGAAAACCATTTGCCCAAATGGCACATTCTTAGAAACTTGATTTCATAAACTTGTAAACATATTGCCCAAAATGGAACTTTTTGAATCTTGACTTTTCATAGACATGAGATATTTCGAAAACATTTCCAAAAACATGATTCCATAAACATTTATCTTTTCACAAAAATTCATTTTCAAAATCTTTTTACATATCAACACAATTTATATATCAAACATATAGCAAATTTTCAATTCATTCAAGAAGTGATAGATGCAACACTTATGATGCAATTGAAATCATTAAACTTTCTTGATTCAAAGAAAACATGTAGTGGCTTATTTACTCTATTATAAACATGTACCTACCTCGATTTCCTTGCTTAAAGACTTGCTCAAAAATGCCTCTTTCTTGTTCCTCTTGCCTCTTTGATCCCTTCAATTCTTCACTAAATGAAGAGATATTTAACTCAAATGGAAGCTCTTCTCTTCCTCTACCTTTTACCCTTCTTGAACAACCTCAAAATCTCTCTTGAAGGCTAAGAAAATTGAAACCTAGCTTGTTTTCTCTTCTTTTCTCTCAACCACCGAATTCTCTCTTCTTTCTCTTTCTTAGTTCTCTTCTTCTCTCCCAGTTCAGATTTTCTCCTTCACTTAAATGTAAGACCACATTTTTCCTCTTCCAATCCTACCCTTAATGAGTGTGCAATGTCCATTTTATCCTTCCTTATATTCCTTATGTTCTTTATCCTTAAGTGTCTCGCCAAAAATACCCTTGAATATTCTTATAACCTTAACACTTTAATTCCACTTACCCATTCAATAAATCCTACTAACTTTTACATAATAATTGACTTAAAAAATTTAATCTATCAAAATCTCAAAAATCATTTAAATCATGCTTATTCATCAAGAAAAAAAATTTGGGGGCCAACAATTTCCAAGGCATATTGCTTATATTTTTAATGATTTTAGAGGATTTGGTATTTAAGTTTCGAAGTATTGTCATTTCAGGTCTTATTTCTGCCTATACAAGGAAAAGGAGAAAAATTAAGGAAGAATTGGATTGATTGAAGCAATTTTGGAAGACTTAGAGAAGGACCTTTGAACACAACACCTATTTGCTACCATGTTGAGGCTATGTTTAAGGGCAATTACTTTTGTTTCTCCTTTGTAGCCTTACACACCAATATATTACACCTTAGATGAAGAACACAACATCTTATACAAACTTATGTAGGTCCTATGTTGATGTTGAAGATCAACAGAGAATTTTAACTGGGATATGACTAGCTACACAGACCAATGTTAGAGTTTTGTAACTTATTAAAGATCTTGGGTTTAAGCTATTAAAGAAATGAAGAGAGCATAAAAGAAAAAAAATTGGCCAAAAAAGAGTGGAAAGGCATTTGGATGATGTCTTATAAAAGTTTGTATAAAAAAAATAAGCCAATTATTGAAGATAGAACAAGATTCCAACAAGATCCCCTTAAAGATTCAAGATTCAAGAACCATGATCTCTTTATCTTGTTTTCTAGTTGTTATTCTTTGTTTGACTATAAATTAAATTAGGATATAGATTTTGGCTAGTTGAAGTTAGGATGTAATATATTTTATAGATTCTTTAATCTAATGAATTTCTAGTTTTCTTAAGTTTTGTCCATGTTTTTATAATGGTTGAATTGAAGGGATAAAAGTGAAAGATTCAATATTTGTTTCATGTATTGAGATTGGGAGATGAGATGTGTTGCTAGATCTGACATGGATAAAGATGGCTAAGCATATATTATTCGAGAGAAAGCAACAATATCCTCCTAAGTTAGGGTAAAACCTATCAAGACAGTTCATAGAACAAAGTAAAGGATTCTTAGATTGTCTCAATTTGAAAGGGATTTCAGTTTATTAACTTATAAATAGGCGTTGTATGTCTCGAGAGAGAATATAATCTAAGATAAGAATTCTTACTAGTCTATGATACTAGAAGTTTTCATTTAATTAGGTTGAAATTGAATATAATAAAGTCTTATTAGTTTTCTTAACTAAGTCTAACTTATCCATAGTTTGACTTATTCTTGATCATTACTTTGTTTTATTTTTTTATTTTATTTTTTATTTCTATTTAATCGTTCATAATCGTTGGTCTAACCTATTAAGTTTGTAGATAGTTGATAATTGACTAATAATCTTCATGGGATCAACTTGTGCTCACATATTCTATCTATAATTATATCATACACTTACGAAAACAAACAATTAGTTTTAAAAGTGTAAAGGTATTTTTTAAACATTATCACACATTAGTTTTGATTTTCTAAATCAAATTATGGTGAAAATATTGAGAGACAAATTGTACATTTTCTAAATTAAGATTCATCAAATTTTATTAAAATGAATAATTAAACAAGTAAGAAACTAGTAACATTTATTTATCAAAATATTTTTAATTTTTAAAATTAATATTATTATCTATATACTTAATATTTGAGCATTTTTATATAATGGATAACTATTTTTGAAATTTTTTATTTTATGTATTTTAATATATATCAATTTTAAATATATTTAATAAATATTATTAAATTTTGAACATATTTTTTCCAAAAATAATATTTACTTAAAATTTTAAGATATAAATTTATTATAAAAATAAACTAGAAATAGATTGAATAATTAAGTTAAACTAATCATAATTCTTATTAATAATTAATATTAGATAATCAAATAGTATCCATCTAATTAATAATTAAATTAAATTATGAAAAATAAAATTATAATATAAAAATTTATGATTTTTGTAAGTTATGAAAACAAGAAAAAATCAAAACAAAAAATCAATTAAATATTTTTTGCATAATTTGAAAATAACACTAGAAAATTTAAAACAAAAGTAGATCTAAACATACTTTTTACTTGTTTAGAGGAGAGTATTCTATTTTAGGGTAGATCTAGATTGCAAATGTACTGTAAAGAAATTGGAACACAACACTTTAAAATAGTCAAGTTACTCAACCTAGCCATTAGCTCGAATTGTTCGTATCCAGACATCACAAACGTATTTTGTTAGATCTATGGATAGCAATATGCATTACTTTTAAAGCTCAAATTTAACATCTGTTTGGATGAGCTTATATCAGTAGAGCTTTTGTTAATAGAGCTTTTATCAGTAAAACTTTTCTGAGAAGAGCTTTTCTAAGAAACCAATTAACTGTTTGACTATTATTTAAAAAATGCTTTTTTGAAAGAACTTCATACAATAAACTGTTTGGCAACATAAAAAAAAAAAAACTTTTAATTTTAACTACATTTTATTTTGTAATAAAAATTATTTATGCATATAAATATTATTAAAATATATTAAACAATATGCAAAGCACAATATATTAATTATTATTTAATTTTAAATCATAAGAAACATAAATAAAAATATATCTAACTAAATCTTTTATATGGATTATAACATAAGTAAAACTAATATAAAAAATAAATATTAAAATATATTTAAAAAGTCAAATAATATTATATAAATCTCAAAATAATCGTGAAGATGTGTTTGTAAAAATTGTGAAAATTATGTGTAAAACATAACGGCAAAAAGGACTAAAAAATAGGCTCATTAATTGATCTGAAAAATCTACTTGAAAAGGTATTTTTTTAGAAGTTCCAAATTTGGGCTTCTTAAAAAGTTGTATTTAAACTGCCAAAAAAGCTATATCTACTAAAAAAGTATTTTTTTTATTTTACAGTCAAACACTTATTTAAACTACTTTAGAAAAGATGTAATTCATAAGTCCTAAAGCTAAGAACTTGCCATCATCCACCATAACAAAACTAGTATATATAATCCAAATTTTCTACAAATCCTAATTTAGCAAGTCCAATATGTTTATCCATATAGCCTTTGCTTATGAGTTTCAAAATATTTATGTCCAGCTTAAAAAATCTAAATAAGTAAACTCAATACAAAAAAAAGGGGTAAGGATTTAGATAATTCATGGGATAATACTCTTTTTACATCTAAATTAAGGGGTAAGGATTTAGATAATTCATGGGATAATGGTCTTTTTACATCTAAATTAAGGTTTTTAGTCACTCGGTTGCCCAATTGATAAAAACAAGGGTAAAAAATTAAGATCTCTCCTATAGTTTGAGAAATTTTAAAAAGATTTCCCAAACTTTAAATTTCTTTAAAGGAAGTCCTTATCATTTGAACATTTGTAGAAAAGTATCATGTCATTGATCTCTATTTAAAAAACTAATAGAGAATTTTATGTAAAAAATATGATACATGTGGATCGATTAGATCTTAGTGACGTTGACTAAAATTTTAACTTAGACCTAACTTGCACCATAAAACTTACCCACTTTAATAAATCTAACTCAAAACCAAAAACAAACTTGACCTACACCATAAACCAAAAACAAACCTAACCAAAAATCCCCTGATCATCTTAACCTAAATTGTTGTAATTAAAATAATGTTAACCCTCAAATCAGATTATAGCTTTGACTATGATTGATATTGTATGTGTTGATCTTTTTTTTCCTTTATAAGATTGCACTTGATTTCTGAGGTACAAGGTAGAAGGTTGTATAACTATGAAACTATATGTTTATGTATTGCTCTCCATTTTTGGGAATGAAGTTTGAAGAGGCCAGAGTTCAAAAACTATTGAAAGTTCAAATTTGCCATCTTAATTTATGGGTTTGATTTGTCTTTTAAGCATTAAAGATTGAGTTAAAAGTAGGTGAAATCATTATAAACTCAATAGGGAAAAAAAAAAGATTAAGGTTTGTTTTGTCTTTTGAGAATTAGAGCTTGAGTTGAATGTGAGTGACATCACTAAAAATTCAATAGGAAGAAAACAGATTATAGCTCTATTTTGTTAATTTACAATAATAAGATGTGTCTGCAAATGTAAATTCCAAGGATCTACCAAGAATGTGGATGTCATTTTGTAAATGGATTATAACTCTAATTATACCTATATTCTAGTGTATATGATCTAATTTAACAATTAATCATACTAGAATTTAACAATTTGTATTTACAAATATAGTGATACTTAAAAACTTTTTACCTTACCCTACAATTATATTTTCTCATAGATTTGGAAAAAGCCTTTCAGGCTGGAATCTACCTTAGTATTGCACTATCAATTTTTTTAGGTTTAGTGTCACTTAGTTTTGCCTAAACATGAAATGAATGTAAACCTTGATATTATAAGACAATATAGGTGTTTGTATATATATAAGATTTGGTCTTCTTATAGCACAAAACTACTATTTTTCTTATGAAGAAAAGGAAAAGGTGTATCATGTATGATATTGGTGTTCATTTTGGCTTCACACTAAAAGATGGGATTTGAATTTGATATACATTTTAGCGTGGTTATTATATTTGAATCTAATTATTTTGTTTACTTTTAATGTTGATTTATGATTATTGTGTTCACTTATTTTTGCAGTTGAGTAAATGAGGACTAAACATCCATCTAATAGTATAGCCAACAAGATTAAAGACTACTTACATTATTGTACTGATAACACCTAAACATTCATCTAATAGTACAACCAATAAGATTAAAGACCACTTACATTATTATAATTATGGATTGATAACAACTACGAGGACTATTTAAACCAAGTTCAACATAGGATGATGTATCTATGAATTAACTCAATTTAGGATAAATTTTAAATATAATTTCATTTTATTAAATTGGATTATGTACTGATCGATTGTCAAATTTTCTTATACATACTATTTAAAGAGTAAAAAAAAATGTTATAACTTTTTTTGACATGCAAATAAGTCACAAGCATAAATATAATCAATAAATTGCAGGGGATCAATGTTAAACTAAGAATCAATAAGACCATTTATTATTATAAAAGTTATTAATTTGTAGTTGGGTTATCTTCATTGTTAGTTTTGGGCATTACTTAACAATTTACTTATAAGAAATACATTTTCTCTAGAATTAAGAGTATGATGTTTGTCTAAGTTTGAGAAACTTTGGACTTCATAGCACTTTGCAGTCAGATTTATAGATTGATTTTACATAGCATTATATATAGATATATGTTGTATTAGAGAATTAGTATCATCTTATTTGGGACTTCTTAGATTATTCCTTTGATTTTAGAATGATAATTTGCTTTCCTGCAAATATCAAGACTTACATAATCCTATAATTTATATGCACTTAAAAAGACATTATGTTATACTTGTTGTACACTCAAAGATGAAAAGGAAACTTCAATCAAACTATAAATGAATTTACGATCCAAAATAGATAGCATATATAAAGCCAAATTTTATTATTGAAAAGAGAGAACATATATAAAAACTTGAGTGCATGTTCTAAAAGAGATATATGAAAACCAAAATTCATTATCTGAAAAAGTAATCTATATAAATATAGCTAGTCACAATAAGCATCATATACAAAAATAGCTAACCACAATAAGCTTTACATACAAAAATATTTAGTTACAATTTGCCCCATATACAAAAATAGTTAGCCACAGTAAGAACTATACACAAAAATTTATAGCAATAATGACCACCATACATCAAAATAACTTGCAATTCAGTTAATTTATTCTTCTTTTCTTTTGCCTCTATGTTGGTTCTTGTACTAATTGGCAACTTTGGCTTTCTTGAGCATTATTATATGTTCTCTTGAAATATGTTATTTGTTTAGCAAGTTTTAATTTTATAAAACCCCCAATATACTGCAAGTGCACAGGTCGTGAATATAGTATATCAGGTGTCGGTCCCTCAAAGAGTTCGTAAACTAATTTAATTCTAAGTTATTTAAAGCCTAAAAGGATTATTAAAAAGAAAATAAAAAGTAAACAAAAAGTAAATTCGTCAATATGGATTGGTTGAAAAGTAAATTGTAAAATTAAAACACAAGGAATCAAATTGATCACCATCAAATTAACAATATAAAATCACCATCAAATTATGAGAAAGGGATTTATCCTATTATCAATGCTAAACTAAGTCACTTTTGTATTGATGGGGTGTTAGTTCTAGACTATCGAAAGGTGGATTACTCTCTATCAAGTTATAATCACTAAACTATAATTAATAAACCTTAATTAACTCAAGTTACCGAACATGTAATCTCTAGATTAACAATCAACCCATAACTAATCAGTTCTAAGTGTTCTAATAAACAAGTCGATCCTCACACGAGATTTTTCTCCGTATAATTACCAATTTGATTATTTGTGTGATCTATTAGGTCAATTAACTCTTATTAACCAACCCAATCATTTTGCATTTAGATCACTCTGTCAATTTATTACCGAAGCATACAATTATAACAAATAATCTCAACACACAAATTAATTAACACAAAAACAACTAGATTAACATTGAATCAAGCCTAAATCCCTAAAGAAGAGTTAGAATATCCTTGAATCAAGGTTCATCACCATCAATCCTATCTCATGCATCATATGAAAAAAATAAGAGATGGAAAGAAGAAAATACAACTTGAAGGATTGGAAGTGGAAGCACCCAAGGTAAATCCGCTTCTTCTCTCTCTTCTTCTCTTTCTCTTTTCTTCTTCTTCCTTGGCTTTTTCCCAAAGTGGCAGAAGTGGAGGCATGAAAATTAGGGTTCTCCTCCCCTCTGTGTAGTCTTTTCTATTTAGGATAAAAACCAGGTTTTACCTAGGCCCAAAAAGTTCGAAATAACCTTGCAAAGTTGAGTTTTAGAAGCTGGTCCACATCTGGTGTCATACAGGCCATGATCGCGGCACTTAAACTTGCTCTTTGTCACGATCGTGGCTTATCATCCTTGCTTCTATCACGATTGTAGCCATTGGGCCATGATCGTAGCCTTGGGTCTTCCTTTGGGTTTCCTCCGAATTCTCTCCGTTCTTCGATATTTGATATGAAATACTACAAACATATTAAGGAACCTCAAACATATAATATTAAAGCTCAATGGCGTGCTCTAACCCACAAAACGCTCAAAACACAAATATCTAACCAACACACACAATTCTAGCCCTAAACATACATGAATTAATTAATTGACCACTAAAAACAAACTAAAATGCCTACTAAAACATCATGCAACCTAGAACTATCATATTTTTACATGACATCTGAAGTTCTTTCCTAATAACTCTATAAGGATATTTTTCCTCACCTACTTCCTTGCTTCTTGTCTTTTTTGATCTTCCTAATCTTCTCTTGTATTATAGTGACATGATTTTTAAAATCATGGTCTCACCTGAGTTTAGCCATACAATTTAACTTGGAATTGGGAACCTATGTAATCTTCCCAAATTTTTTTCTTTGATATAGAAGAAGTCCATATATTCTTTTGGCTTACCACCATCGTGTTGGTCATAGCTAAGTATGTTGACAAGAAATTCCATTCAAATTCCATCTCCTAGATGTGTAAGTTTTATTGTCCAAATCAATAAAATGTTGAAAATTCATATGCTCCACTTCAAAAAGTATCCCACCATTAAAATATAGCATCAAATTGTTGTCAAGTTCTTTATACTTCTCTAAGGTTTTTTGAATCCTAGGATAAATAAACCCGTTATGGTTCTCTATCCACTCATTTTTCTTATCATATCTCTTTACTATTGCTCTTCTAATCATCGTAAGTATTATCATAATTAGCAACCCTAGCCTCCTTGATGTAAATATTAAAGATTTCATAATGGTTATTCAACAATATATCACATTTGAGTCTAACAATGTGAGTTTGCATGCATGTTAGTATTTTGTCCAACCAATCATAAATCAATTTGTCAACACTTTCTAATTACTGTATGTATATATTCAAGGTAAATACTCAAAGTAAGCATGATTGGAATGATCGTATACATTCAAAATCAAGTGCAGTTAAATAAAATAATCATATACCCTTGAAATTCATTGAAGCTATATGTTCTAGCCCATTCCACACTATATTTTTTATAACTTTATTATCTTAAATTTGGATTGAAGGTTGGCATAAAGATCTCTTAACACAATATCTATTTTTGACATCAATCATCTCAATATTAAAGGTATGTTTCAAACCCTATTACAAAGAAACCACATGTATCATTAATGCAGTTAGTGAATATTTATAAATGAATGTTTATTAAATGAAAAGAAAACCTAATAAACTAAATTTACCTCTTTTTAAATCAAAAATGAAAACCTAATTATGATCCTTACAGTGTTTGATGTCTTCTTATAAACATTCAAGAAACCATTTTCACAATACTAGATTCTCAATTCTAACTACAACCTATATAATTAGAAACATATCGTTATTTGCATTCACAACAATGGCTGAATCAAATATGTCATCAGAATCAAATGAATTAAAATCATCAAAGTCACTGACTTCTCTTTCATCACTCTTATATGTTGGATTATCGAATTCACTATTATCTATGTCTTTTTAAATAGGTTATTTACCCTCCCTAGAAGCAAGTTGTTTATCCATTATAGCATCACAGTCGCCTTGTTCACCCTCTCCAACAATTCAAATAACTTCTCCACCTATTCCAGAAGCAACTTGATCACCCTTTATAACCACACAATCAACATGCTCACCCTCTTCTCAGCATCCTTTTCTTAACAGGGGATGTTCAACTATCCACAAATACCTCTATAATCTTATAGTTATTTATTAAATTAATCATGTCGATGATGTCAAGTCTATAATGACATATTTAAAAGGCTCTTGAGGAAATTTGTAACTAAAAATGAAAACCTATTCATTAGCCAAGAATTTAACTAAAACTTCAGTCAATTTTAAACCAATACATTTTCGAACTTAAATTAGGTTTTTTTGGCAAAAGACTCCAAATGCATAATATCCAATTAAGAACTTTATGAAGATTGTTATTTCCTGAAAAGTATATATAAACTGACTTTTTTTTCCAATATCAAATAAAAAAGGAATTTGTAGGTGTACTCATAATTGATTTATCATTTATGTTCTATGAGTTATATGTGTATTCTAATAATCACTTTGCATATTGATGTTTTGGATGACATTTTATTTCAGGGCTGAGCTCATCATTCTTTCTCAAGCAATTAAATATGTAAAGTATACTTTGAAGAATTGAAATGTAATCAATCAAAGCATGGATAACTATAAAACCTTGGTTGATATAATATCTTGTGATTGCAAATTGATTTATAAAAGACGTAGAAGCAAGTAATGGTTTTCTTAAATATAGACGAAGACTAAGTTTACTAATCAATATAACTTATGGTTGTCAGTTCCTCCAATAATTAGGATGGTAGTATATTGCAACAAACTTCACATTAGCAGTAGGAGGAATGACGTCATCTGAAAGCAATCATTTGAGTTAAATGCATGTGAATACCCTTCTAATTTCCATTTGCAAGCACTTATATTCTTGTTACAATAAATAAAATAGAGCTATGATTTATTGTTGTCCTATTAAGTTTGCGTTGATGTCACCAGCGCTCAACTCAACCTCAAATGCTCAAAAGCCAAAATAAACCTAAAAATTACGATGTCAATTTTGAAGCATACCTTTCTATAGTTTTTGAACCGTCTCTTCTTCAGATATCATTCCCACAAACTGAGATCAACCCAAAAGCAAATAATTTTGTACGACTCCCAAAGTCCAATACATGCAATATCATTCTGAAGTAACATTGTTCCAATCCCAGAAAATTTAGGTTAAGATATAAGAATTTTTTGATGAATTTATTTCTAATTTATGGTGTAGGTCAAGTTTGTTTATGATTTCGAGTTGGGTTGGTTAAGAGTATAGGTCATCTCACTAATTTTTTTTTTAGTTTTAGCCATTAGATGTCTTAGAAAGGTCCTTACTTTAAGAAAACACTTTTAAGTCATCCACACTCAGACTAATCTCCATTCGCATCGGGTCAGCCCGTAAGGAGTAAAATGCTGACCAAACAAATTTCTTCATTTTCAGGACTCAAACTTGAGACATTTAGTTAAAGGATGAGAGTACTGAACTACTCACACCAACCATGTTTGGTTCCTCCCACTAAAATTTAACAAGTCGTGTACTAAATTGCCACATAAAATTTTGGGGTGTTTTTTTTTAACGAAAGTCAACAAGAAAATTTCTCAAATTTTGGGAAAGGTCTGTTGTCTTGTTTCTTCTAAAAACAATTGAAACTTGCATATGACTTCTCAAAACAACATAACCACTGCTGGTCGAATAATATAAGCCCATCCACCCTGTCACTTACTAAAAATGACAGCAATGATGATTACAGAAAATTTCGCCATCATCATAAATAAGAAGTGAAAAGGGTAGAACTTTGCTCAGGCCTGGGATTGGAGCGGGAGACAGGCAGAAATTCCTTTCAAGACAGCAGAGTTTTGTGGCCAAGGGACGCTTACAAAGTTGAGAAGCACCCGCGTGCGTTCATAAGTGAAGACAGACACTACAAAAGTTTTAAGCCACCAGTGACATCATCAATCACTGCCACAGGTCCTGCACAAATTTTTGTGTCAGAGAAAAATTCGTGTCAATTTCGATATACTTGATGCTTTCTTGTTCTACATTCTGCAGATAGAGCAAACTCAAAAGTTTACATGGGAAACAAAAACGTCTTTCTCTAATTGTGGGGATCCAACAAATGGAGAGTACTAGACGACTTATTGAATCTTTAAAATTCAAATGGTGATTACAGCAGGTAAGAGAAATCTTACCAAGAATAGCCATCACTGTTCTCGAATCTGAAACAAAAGTAAACAAATTAATATAAGAAAAATGACTCAAAAGGTTACGTAAGGAACAGTTGCATTCAAAATCCAAAAAACAAAAAACAAAGAAACCCATGTTTTTCAAGGCTTTCAGTGCTTCTTGTGCGTTCCAAGGGATGATGCTTACAATATCTTTTATTTGCTTCCTAACTACTCTCCCTCCAAGGCCCACGCCAAGTTGCATATCAAAGCCAATTTTTTTCTCAATGACACCAAAATATAGGTAGGAGCAGATAAAAGTTCATTTAGATTAGTCATAAATAACAATGACTGGAGATTGGTAAACACGTATTACAGCATAACAAAATCTTTTAAAATAATCATAAAATATAAAATAGTAGCCTTTACAGATTGAAGATTAGAACCAGATCCTAGCTTCACACTTCACTATCAACTCAACTCCACATGTACCTCTGAAAATCATGATAACTTATCTAAAATAGTTTCTCCTTGTTTTGTCCACTTGTGGAACAACTTTTCACTCAGATTCCTAGACCGAAATGAATACTTCAAGCATATATACTCCATCCCAAGAAATCGTTCCAAACAAAAGGCAAACTTGGTCTTCTTCATCAGCATAGAAGTTTACATTTACCAACTCAATGATTCAGTTAAATAAACACAATAGTTTTGCAAACTCACTTGGTGCAATCTGAGTCCTCCCAGCATCAATGGTAATATGGGTAGGTAGTTTAAGCGATTTCGCCCTTTCCTGTCAAAATAGAGGTGTGGCTCAATGAAAGGACCACAAAGAATGCATCCAAGTAAACATGAACAGAAACAGAAAGTTCATAAACACGAGTGCAAAAACTAGAGACTGAAACATGACTTCAGTTACAGATGCAATTCTTATGATGAGGGAAGAAGTAAAAGGACGAATGTTGGTAATTAATTGAAAATTTATCATTACCATACAATCGAGGCTATGTAATTACTAACACCCAATAAAAAGCTTCAAGTGCTTCTGGGTCGATACAGTGACTATATATTACAAGTTTAAAAAAACAAGAAATGACAAATTGGACCAATAAATCACAGAACGGGACAACATATACGTATTCCAAATATTAGAACAAAAACGTAAACTATAGGCAACTTTTATTCTATCATTGTAACTTAGCCAAAATTGTAGTAACATGCAAAATAAAAAGAGTAAGTGGCTTTTGGCTGCATATTACTAACTTAAGCAAGAGGTGCACAAAAACTTTAGGTTGTATGGCACATCAAATAGTACCTTGGAACAAATTAATTGCAACTTAAGCAACATGCAAAATAGACAAGCTATTGTGGCTGACGTAGTGGGGCAATTTAGAGCAATATAACACAGAGCTTAATACAATTGTACAAGTACTGGGGCCCTCTATGGAGAAAGTTGTCATATACATTCAGAGAAATAATTCTTCAACATAGGCCATTAGCCGAGACACAATATAAATGTTCAAACATTCTACTAAGTTGAACGGCAAACTTGAATCAGCTGGTTTCATAACTTTTTAAAACCATCTCCTCTAGTTATGGCAGCCTTTGTGAAACTAAGAGATCTTTCCAAGTACCAATAGTTTCCATAAATCACCAAAATTTTATCAATATTAAAAGCCTAACACTGGGATCTTATTTAAGTTACAAGTCTTGTGGAAAGTAACAAATTATTGGTATCTGGCAGAAATTATTTCAAAATGGAGAGATCAACAATTTCACCAAACAAAAATCTAGATTGGCTTACCATGGATGCTTATCTAAAAGTTAAAAAACATGACCCAACAAATTAGGGATTTATTTGATCATTTAAGCAAAGTTCATGGACTATAGTTGTCATTACTTCCACATAGAAAATCAAAGAAAAACACAGTTCAAGAAAATTGGTGAAACAAAAGAAACAAAGATTGACTGTATTGTAGCAGGGTTATTGTTTGCGTTGATACCAAGAGAGACGCTAACCTGCAAGACAAGCATATCCTCATCGCTTTCAATTTTCACAACCACCTTTGGTTGTGCACACATCTCCCATCTGCATATTCAACGAGTTTCAAGAATTGTTAGTGCAAGAAGACAAGAAAAATAGAGAAGGGGGAAAAATTTTATGCTTAGGTTCTAAGTACGTTAAATACTGCAAGAATGCTTACCTACTTAAAGCTTTTGGTGCCCGATATAGGAGCTTTTTGTAAAGGCCCAACGTTGCATGACTAGGAGAATTTAGGTAAAGTTTAACCAAAGATTAGCACAAATATCTATTTTTTAAAAATAAGAAGAAAAACCTTGAAGAATAGCATTATTTGATAACATAGTTGTAAACTCAAAGTTTCTAAGCTTGTAATAAACAACTATCTAATTAAGAAGAGCAAGAACAAAAATTTTATGGAAAGATGTGCAAAGAAGCATTACTAAAGAAGCAAGATCAACAAAGGGATGTACATTAGACAAAGGGACTGTTAGGATTCAGCCCAAGCCCATCCTCACGTACACCCGTAGGGGCAAGATGGGGAGAGGGTCCACTGCTGCCACTTAGGCAGCAGGTGGTTATGCGTGCTATCATGAGTGAGTTTAGGGAGATTGTAAACAGCAGAGGTATATATAGCAAATACAGAGGCGAGAGGGAATTGATTCATTGATTTGTCAATTGTTATACCGTATAGGGGTATAGGCCTGGGAATATTTCCAGGAGGAAAACCATTGCTGTTCTTACACATTATACGTAAATAATACAATCTTCGATAGTTCTATCTATCAATTGGTGCTTTCATTGAGAGGAGAACTCAAGAAGGAAGAGAGTGTACGCACACACGAATAGAGGCAAGAGTGTCGGCAGTAGAGGCTTCTCTTAAGAGGCAGGAATCATCCCTTTCGGCCCAAGAGGAGACGATTCAATCACATGACACTACCTTGAAGGATCTTCGGTCGCAGCTCAACTCCTTGATGGCCAGCGTGGAGACGCTGGCCAAATCTCAAAATCTGCTCCTGTCGGAGTGGAGAGATGGTTTTCAGTCCTTGATGGCCAAAAATCCGCAGAAACAGAGCATGAGAGACCAAGAAGAAGAACCATCGGCGTTTACCTATCACGCGTCCTCTTCAGCTGGTGGTGACAGAGCCGAACTCCTCTCTTCGGTTACCGCCTGCAACGACAGACCCACAGATGGACCGCAAGGAGCTGGGCATCGCCGACAAGTCGACCACGCTTCTTCGGCTGCTACAGAACGCGCATGGGAGGAATATAGGAATGTCGCGCGTAGGGTCGACCTCCCTGTTTTCCACAGGGATGACCCATTCGTATGGGTCACGAGAGCTGAATCCTACTTTGTGATTCATGAAATCCCTCTTGAGCTTCGTCTACCCATGGTTCAGATCTGTATGGAGGGATCGAAGTTATCTTGGTTCATGACCTTACGGGAGTTGGACGCACGGATGACTTGGGAGAGATTCAAACGATCGTTGTTCGATCGTTATGGGAGGAAGGACGAGGGTGACCCAATAGAAAAATTGACGTCGATCTCCCAGCTTGGTTCGGTGGACGAATATGTTGATGTGTTTGAGAGAGTTGCGTCGCAGATTGGTCATCGTCCCGAAGAGTGGTTTACGAGCTGTGCTTTGGGTGGTCTCCGTGAGGAAATATGGAACCGGGTCAGGACCTATGACCCATCGACCCGAGCCCGGTTTCTTCCTGCGACAAGAGAGTTTTTAGTCAAGAACAAATCAAAGTCACATTGGCGAGCATTTTACATGTACCTGTTTCTACCACTTGACACGTGCAACAGTCCAAGCCAAGGATCACTAGCAGTAAATTGGTCAGGAGTTGGGGCTTGTTCTCGTCTGATTGATTACTTAAAGATATCAGATGCAATACGTGATGGAGCTGAAGGCTTCTTCAGAACCCAATATGGGTCAACTGCTAAAATGGCACTTTCGCTGGCAGTGGTGATCCTTGATATATATTTGCTCCGCAGCACAACTCCACAACAGGAATCTTCTGGCCTTGGGAGGTCAGCATCTGCCTTCATAACTGTTGCTGCTTTCCTTTTTGGGGCATTGTGTTCAGGTGTTGCAGGCTATGTGGGAATGTGGGTTTCAGTTCGTGCAAATGTTAGAATATCTAGTGCAGCAAGACGATCAGCTAGGGAGGCACTGCAGGTAGCTGTGCGTGCTGGTGGTTTCTCTGCCTTGGTGGTTGTTGGTATGGCTGTTATTGGCATAGCTATGCTTTATACCACATTTTATGTTTGGTTGGAAGTGGATTCTCCAGGTTCAATGAAGGTTACTGAATTGCCTCTTCTACTTGTTGGATATGGATTTGGAGCTTCCTTTGTTGCCCTTTTTGCTCAATTGGGTGGTGGAATATATACAAAAGCAGCTGATGTGGGTGCCGATCTTGTTGGAAAAGTAGAGCAGGGAATAGCTGAAGATGATCCTAGGAATCCTGCTGTGATTGCAGACTTGGTTGGAGATAATGTTGGTGATTGTGCTACTCGAGGGGCTGATCTTTTTGAAAGTATTGCAGCTGAAATAGTAAGTGCCATGATACTAGGAGGGACAATGGCTCAACGATGCAAAATTGAAGATCCATCGGGCTTTATCTTGTTTCCACTTGTTGTTCACTCTTTTGATTTGGTTGTATCTTCTGTTGGAATTCTATCAATAAGGGGCACTCGTGATGCAAGTGTGAAATCTCCTGTAGAGGATCCTATGGCAATTCTTCAGAAAGGATATTCTGTTTCAATAGTTTTGGCTGTCATCACGTTTTGTGCGTCAACTCGTTGGCTGCTCTACACAGAACAAGCACCATCAGCTTGGTTTAATTTTGCCTTGTGTGGATTGGTTGGCATCATCACAGCATATGCTTTTGTCTGGATCACAAAGTACTACACTGACTACAAGCATAACCCTGTGCGGACATTAGCTCTTGCCAGTTCAAAAGGTAATGGGACTAACATTATTGCAGGGGTTAGTTTGGGGTTAGAAGCAACAGGTCTTCCTGTTCTCGTCATGAGCATATCTATTATTTCAGCATTTTGGCTGGGTCACACATCAGGGCTGGTGGATGTTTCGGAAAGGGCCGAACCAGAAGCAATTCTAGCTTCTCGTGTATCAAGGTCCACGGGCAGCAACATTCTTCAATGGCTTGCTCGTTGGAAGGCCACACCAGCTGAAGAAGCTACTTGGGAGGATGCTGATTTTATCAGGGGACAGTTTCCTTCAGCCCACCTTGAGGACAAGGTGCCTCTTAAGGAGGAGGGAATTGTTAGGATTCAGCCCAAGCCCATCCTCACGTACACCCGTAGGGGCAAGATGGGGAGAGGGTCCACTGCTGCCACTTAGGCAGCAGGTGGTTATGCGTGCTATCATGAGTGAGTTTAGGGAGATTGTAAACAGCAGAGGTATATATAGCAAATACAGAGGCGAGAGGGAATTGATTCATTGATTTGTCAATTGTTATACCGTATAGGGGTATAGGCCTGGGAATATTTCCAGGAGGAAAACCATTGCTGTTCTTACACATTATACGTAAATAATACAATCTTCGATAGTTCTATCTATCAGGGACTTAGTTCTAGATAGAAACAAATATTCTTTACAAATGTTTAGCATTGCTGAAATTTAGAATAAAGAATAAAGATAGGTTAAGCTGTAATTTAGGTGCTCGAATTATGTTAGACCGGAATAAAGAAATAATAGATCTAGCAATTACTCATAGGATTTGTAACAAGAAATAGGATTAAATCTTAAGGTTTGAAACAAACAAATTATTAGTATCACCTTAATAGGTTTCTAGAATTTTTTTTAAGATTTAAAGAATCCCTCATAATTTTGAAAATCACTCTTATGCTATGTTTGGTTGGACTTGGACGTAAGGTTTTTAATAAAATGGAATGGTTTATAATGAAATGGAATGTAAATGGATTTAATATTAGAAAATTATTGTTTGGGAGGGATATAAGAGTTTATAATATAATATACTGAAATTTTGTTTGGAAGAAAGATTTATAATGTAATATAGTGAAATGTTGTTTATCATTTTACATTCCATCCTAAACTCCCTAAATCGGAGATTTCTCATTTTTAGTATTTAGGATGAAATAGGATGTAATATGAAGCCCTTCTCTTCCATCTCATTCTATTTTATTCCATTATAAACCCTCCTCTCAAACGATGAAATAATATTTCATTCCATTAATAAACTCCCAACCAAACATAGCCTTCAAAAACAGTTTTATCCTTCCACATCAAAAAAGAATTATGACATCTTTTAATATGAGTTTCAATGTTGTCCAACCTCTCTAGAATTTGCCGTTAGTATGTTGTACTTTGTACAATTGGAACTAGGACATCCTGAAGACAAGTTTCAACTTTGTCCAACCACTCAAGAACATGCAGGATTAAAATATTTCATTCTTGATCGATGATTAATTCTCTGTAAACCCTTCAGCTCCATGTAACCATAGCTAAGCCTAAGCTCTAATGTCATAATGATATTGGACAGACCGAATGATTCAGTTCAAAATACAAACAGATTACAAAATTTTGAGGTCGCTTGAATGTGGAATAAGAAATTAAAGATAACAGCTATAATTTGAGTGCTAAATTAAGTAAGAAGGTATTGACTCAAAGAAAAGGTCTAGGAATCACTCCTAAAATTGGTAACAAAAACTAGTAATCACTCCTAGAGTTTGAAAGAAACAAACCTATTATTACCACATAATAGGTTCCTAAAATTCAGTTTTAGGATCTAGGAATGGCTCATATTTTTAAGAATCACCCGCAGAGAAAGAAAGTTACAAATTTTCATCTATGAAAATATCAAAAGCCAATAGTAACCATTCAACATTCATCCTACAATAAGGATGCAGTATCTTTTTAAAAAAAAGTTGAAGATGGAAGCGAACGCTAAGGGGCCTGATGATAAAGAAAAAGGAAAACCTGCATTGAGCGGCAATTTTCCCTTTTCCCATCTTCAGGTCATTTCTCACAACCAAAACCTGCACAGTGATACCCCTGGTAAAAATAAAAGAAAAAAGCAAAATTAAGAAAAAGGGCAGGCTTACCATTTTGAAATCGTCAAGAACATCAGCAAGCTTCTCAATATCAAGGGGGCCTTTGGACTTAGCACCTACTACTACTGATGGGGGAGTTTGAGTGCTGTTTTTACAGAATTTAGTGGCCCTGAGAAACAGGAAAGCAGGACGGCGTGAACCAATACAGTATCCCAAAGCAAGACTACCTGCCGCAATTAAAAGCCACGTAAAATCCATCAGCTCAAAAGCAATTTAAGAAACTCCAACACCCAGATCGCCAAAGCCACGACCCTCCCTTTTCATTTCATCTTGTGTCAATGTCAATGAATATGCAAGAAAATAGCCCAAGCTTAATCGTAGTTTGTGGCAATTGGATTTAGTCTCTTTTCTGTGCCCTTACCCTATTTAATTAATATCGACAACCTTTTTGAGGAGTGTCTTATTTCATAGTTGTTTCAGAATTATATAAAATTGAGTGATGGAAAAAGTCAATAATGCCTCCACTCACACTAGTCGTAAATTGAAGTAGACTAGCAGGTTAAGTCTGCGCAAATGCGCAGTGAAAATGTCCAATAAATTTATAAGTAGAGAAAATTTTTACATCATAGTTAAATAATAAATAATATCAAAATATAATTAAATAAGCATTGATTGGGAAAAAAAATAAAATGAAATGACTTTCTTTGAGATACGTTTAAAATAGTTAACATGTCTACTACTTACATATGCAGTATAAAGATACCTTAATCTATAAGTTTTTTAATTTGTCTTTCATAAAATTTTCTAGTATGGAAGTTTACTTCTTTGAGATTGTTGGTCATCTTTATCATTCGACTAGTTTCATACATCTCGATGTAGAGAAGACCATGTGAACTATTATGTGCCTTTTTATTCCGTGCATGGTATGTTAGATGTAACTTTATTGAAAATGAGAAGTAGAGGGAATAGAAAGAGTGATCTTGGCATGAGTTGTGATAAGGAAAGATTTAGAAACAAGATTAGTAGTAATATGGAAAATGTTCACCGAGTGTTCTTCGGTCTGTTAGCCATAACTTTTTCTCTAGTTATCCAAACGAGATTATTTTTGATTTGGAGTAAACTAGAAACGTATGACTACATTTCTTATGAAGACATCGAGTTTCAGTTCTGTCTCTAAGAGTCTCAAAAATTGT
>JANVCQ010583418.1:0-16952 GCA_025531925.1 Erythroxylum plowmanianum | reverse complement strand
AATTGACAAATCATCCAAATTATACATAACTAAATAATGCATGAGCATGCCAAATATGAATGCACTCTCACTGTACTAATCCCATCGATGACGGGATGTTACATATGGGTTTAAGAATTCTAGGATCAATGTTATGAATATGCTCTTATGGGTTCTCCAATTGAAATGCCTATTGATTTGGAGATTTTGTTAACGTTAGGGTTGAAGAAAATCAAGAGAGGCTAGAGGAGCAAGAGTAAAGGCTTTTGAACAAGGTTTTCAAGCAAGGAAATTTAAGGTGGGTACATGTTTATAATAGAGTAAATAAGTCACTTTTTTTCTTTAAATCAAGGAAATTTAATGATTTAAATTGCATCATAAGTGTTGCATTAATTGTATCTTGAATGAATTGAGAAATTGGTACATGTTTGATATGTGAATTGTGTGATGATTTATGAAAATGATTTCTTTGGAAAAGATCGCATGTTTATGAAATCATGTTTTTTGAAATGGTTTTCGAAATATATCAAGTATATGAAATCAAGTTTTTTAAAAAATGTCATTTTGGGCAACAAGTTTTGAAATACATGTTATGTGGGTTTGGTGTAATCCATCCAAGAATTGTCATGTGCACGTTGACCAAGTTAAGGCTTCTCCCGCCTGCCCGTTAGTGACATGAAGCTCCTTCATTATGCCTACGCAAAACTACTATGTGGGATTGTGATAGTGCCTCAAGTTTACAACTACACAAGATCATTATGTGGAATTGTGTAGTTTGTCATATTTATGGATCTACCCAAACCATTCTAATGTGCTTATGTGCTTATGATATGAATAAGTTTGATGCATTCATGTTTTGTGGTATGTAAATTTGACTACATGATGAGAATTTGAGAAACAAATGTTTTATGGATTTCAACAATAATTTTCTATGACATTGAACTTTTGAATGATTTTACTTATTTTTCCATTATAAGATGTTACTCATGAGCTTTTAAGCTCACCCCCACTCTCTTTCCCCTATTTAGGTGATGAGCAAGAAATCAAGTGAAAGTGAATCAAGGCATAAATCCGAATTTGCATGTTTTGTTTTGTTTTGGAGTAATTGGTGTAAAACAAAGTTGTAATTGCATTTTGAGAAATTATCATTCAATTATCTTGTGTAATTTAGGGATTTTGGAATATTAATATATTGTGGCTTGGAACGCCATTAAAGTTTTTTAAATGCTTATTTTGTTGTTAATGAATCATGAATGATATATGGATGACGATGATGAATGTTGAGCATGACTGGTTGATATATATATACATATATATACACATCAGTGAGATGTTATGGAAAAGACATACGGGAATTATGAATGATGAGGTGTAGTTAAATGTGACAAGTCAAATGAGCTGAGATTTAAGAATGGATGAAGAAAAGTTGGCGTTTAAATGATTATAAAATGAGGTGGAGTTGAAATATGAATCAATTAAGGATGAGGTTAAGTTGGAATTAGGTGCACTTAAGGAAGTTACCAAATTGAGATGATAAATGTTGAATATAAATTGTTGTTACATATAAGTTAAATATATTTTGGAAAAGAAAGATAGGAATTGTGTTTGAATTTAGAGGAAAAGCTGGACTGATCAAGATAGAACTAGACAAAGTGTTCTTCTTGAAAGTTGTAGATGATCTTTCTAGTTTTCCAACGATATAAAGTTTGTAATTTTTGGATATCGGAATGAAAAGTTATGATCATTACAAGTTGTGATGTCGCATAGGATGTGTGTATAGGACAGCTATGGTGAATGATGAGAGTTTGTGTTTGTGATGAGTCATCTGAGTTACATTTTGGGGAGTTTAATGCACCTAAATTGGAAATTGAATGTTTAAGAAGTGATATTACATTAGAAGAAGTAAAATTGGGAAGTTTATGAGTGAATATGAGGTTATATTGGATGTAGGAAGCATTGGAGAGGCTTTGGAGGGGTTTGGGGAACCCCTATGTCTGTTTAACGAACATACCTTCTCAACCAAAAATGACTCCCAACCCCGATAATGTCCGTTAAACGGACATTCACGAAACAGCTTCAGTAAATTGCAATTTTTGACCTCTTAAATGGCAAAATCTCACTTTATGGTCTTCATGAAAGTTGTAGATATAGAATTCTCTTTCAAATAGTACAAGGATGAACTCAATCAGACATATAGAACAAAAGTTATGGCAATTGCGCCAAGATAGGTACAAAATGATTAAAGACATAAACATGTTTGAATCGTTTGACCATAACTTCCTCATCCGACCTCCGAATGAAATGATTTTTAAAGCAATAGATTCCTAAGACATGTTTCTATCTCTACATAGAAATTTGTATCTTTTGAAGTTGATTTGAAAAATTTTGCATTAGACAAAGTGAGGGGTCGGTTGGGAAAGCATGATTGAGGTATGAACATACTTTGGGTTTTTAGGCATATCGTGAGCTATACAGCTTTGAATGAGATGATTATTATTTCAAAGTAAACTAGATACATGGAGATAAAATTTTTATAAAGAAAATTCAAGTGGTTATTTAGGCGTTTGATTGTTTTGGTCTTGCCCCTTTTAGTTTGAGATGTTATGAGAGTGATGATTAAAGAGGGTTAATTGGAATAACCCTACAAGTTTATAAGCTCAAGGTTTATGAATCCGGTTGTTGGGCTTCGAAAACGAGGTCCAACATATTGTGGTATCAAAGCATAAAGATGAATCGATGATGGTCAAGTTTCATGATCCAAAGTTGGGCTCCACAAGCGGGGTCCAACAAGTTCCTTATCAATGGGGGAGGTATTGATACATCAACAAGAACTCGATTGCAATCCTTAAATCATTCAATAGCAAGGTTCAAGAGACAAGTCAACAAGCCATCCTGGTTGAACGATTTCCAAGTTTAAATATTTTTAGTTTATTATGTTTTTAGTGTTTCATGTGTGACCCATATTGATCGTGGATCAGTTATGTTGTTAGTGGTGTTTATTCATGTTTTGGTTTCAGGTGATATTTAATACTGACTGTCATCAAGAAAGATATAGAAAATATATTTTATCTATTATACTCTTCTTCCAAGCTTCAAAGGAGTGTTGATTGTACACTCAAATTAAGGATATATCAACCATACATGCAAACAATGTTGTCATCCACAACTGTTGCCACTCGTAAACAATTTAAGCATTCAATAAATGTCTTCCTCAAATGTACACTGAAGTAACATTTGCATTCATCATAGAGTCCATATATTTAGTTAATGGAAGCACATTCATGGTTCCCTCTAAACATGAAAAAAGTTATCTGAGAACTTTTATCGTGTAAGCTAAGAAAAGGCATATAATTCCTATACTTCTTTTTTCCTCTATCCACATACTCTCCAAGGAAAAGATAGTTGGCATTTAGTGGGAACAGTCAGCTCTCCCCTACAACAGTCAACACATGTTCCCAGATCATTATAATCTAAAATTGAGAGAATGATTTCCTTAATCAATCTTTCAACCCTAGCTCTGGAAAGGTGGATTAAACTTTTATGCCACATTATGTATCACTTATTATTCATCAGGGTTCTTCTTTTTATGACTTGTTTAACAAAATACAAAGAAGAATATATCTAATTTACGGTAAGAAATATTTTATACAAACTATATGACAAGAAAGTTGTACAATTATGTTTTGCATTAAACAACAATTGTACAACAGAATCATTAATACAAAAGGTCAACTTTCTTTATATAAAATTAATGCAAAGATCATATATAAAATTTATTATGTAAAATCAAAATGAACCTTGCGGCAATGAACAAGCCTGTCAACCATCATATTCTCTGTAAGGTTCAGTATATACATCCCCTATAGATATCATATCCACTTCTTCATTGCTGCCAACCATCAGATTCTCCCTCCCCCTCATTTAGCTCCCCCCCCCCTCGTTTAGCTCTATCCTAGATATGAACCCCTGCATCGTGGAAGCACCATAATCAGATGCTTTACTTTATAGTCACTAAGTACTTAATGCAACTATCACAAATTGGATTCATAAATTAATAAACCAAGGAGTTACCTGATGGTCTCAGTCTTTCCTTCTAGGCTTTATACTACTGGCTTCTTTATGTCCACATGACTTTTTCTAGCACTGGATTGACCAGCATCAGTATGAAAAGAAGATTTAGACTTTCTAAGTTTGATTTTAACGGACTTCATCTTTGCCTTTCCTTTAGTTGCATCAGGGTTGTAGGAGTAGCAAGCATGAGTTTCTCCTCCTCAACAATGCAATAGGCAATCAAAGCATTGAAGTCCCATTTCTCATCCAGCGAATAATATGTCATCACTAAATTACTAAACTCTAGAGGGAGTGGATTCAGAGTCTGGTGAACTACAAAGACATCAAGAAGAGGAATATTTAGCATCTTTAGTCTACTGTGAAGATGGATCATTCTTGATAATACTCCATTACTCCCCCTTCTCCTATATACTTCATGGAGAATAATTCTTTCATCAAGGCACTTATCTCAACATTAGGTGAGATTGTGTACTTTGGGAGATATTACCAAGAAACTCCTTCGCTATTTATGTGTCCAGAAGTCCACTAAGCAGATGGTCAGGTATGGATCTCTTAATGCTCATGCAATATAATCTGTTAGACGGATCCTAAGTTATATAAGCTACTTTATGAGCTCTCGAGCTCATAGATGTAGGTGGAGATGGCCTATCTATTCGCATGGCCATATCAATTTCAGCTATCTCCACAACATTTAATGCATCCTCTTTCCACTACTTTGTAATGAAACTGGTCAGGGTTTCAATGGTGACACTAATATTGTTGACCGAAAAGGTGACTGCAAAATAAAAAATGTTTAGATCAGCACAAATGTAGGATAACAACGATACTCAAAGCTATTAAATAGTATCTTTACCAAGAATCTGATCACACATATTATGAAACACTTTGGGCTAAATACATAATATATGCAATTAAAACTCTACAAAAAAGTGATTAGAGTACTCAACTCTTACGGCACTACCACCTTTGGGTGAATAGATCACTTGAGCAACAACTTTACTCCATTTAGTGCCTTTATGCAAATCTCAAAATTTTATGTAAGGCCAACACCTTTGGGTAGAATAACCAAACATAAACCAAAGACATCCCTAACATGCAAGTAGAACAATTCAAAATACTAACTTGAAAGGTCACTTTAGTGACTACATCCTCATCAGTACTCAAAAAGTCCATAACACAAGAGATACAACTTTATGTTATCCTCACATTTTTTATGGGTATATGGTATGTGAAAATGTAACATCAATAAATCCAAAAACCTGCGCAATCTCATTGGTACACACTCGTGCTGAAGACATTCCTTTAAAATTTTATTTGAGACTTTTGTAGCAGAAAAATCCTATTAGAGCGACTATTGTGCGTCATTGGATACTGAACAGACCACCCGAGACATGAGAACCTCATGTATCTCCCTTATGGAAAGTTCATTGTACAAGAATTCACTCAAAGTGGCTTTAGAATGTCTTAATTTCTTTTCCAAGTGACTATCATGCGATCTCCAACACTGAACATGGACTCGAGATACAAAAACTTGAAGTATCTCCCTCATGTGATGTCTGAAGTATAAAAATTCACTCAAAATCGACTTTTAAATGCCTTAATTCCTTTTTTGGAGTTAAACTTTAGTTTATTACTGATGTAATTAATATAGAAAAAGGAAAAATGCACTTTATAAATTTCTCAGACCCAAAAATTGACTCAAAATACCCCGAGTTACCCTTACAAAAAAATTTGAAAAATTTTGGTTTTTCTTATTTTACTGTAGCATACTGATGTCATCATTGCGTTAGTGCATTGTAGCGTTGACCGCTGATGTTACGATGTGTAGGTGTGTGGCACGTGTATTACACGTGCCGCAAAGCAACGTAGTCCAACCTGTATGGCGTGTGCATTGCATGCCCATGCGCGCTTATTGATTGGTGTGTGCACTGCATGTGTCGACATGTGGTATATTTTTGTCCACCCACGTGGCGACTGCATGCAATGCATACGCCAAACTTACCATCCTATAGGTGGTTTTGTTCATCCGTCAGGCGTGTATGGTATAAACGCCTGACAATCTTCATTCTCTTGTCGAAAAAAGGTGATTTCTACAAGAATTGGGTCAGTTTTTGGCTCTCCTCGACTCGTTTTCACTCTGTTTCTGAAGGCTAAATACATGTATGCTACTTTCATGCAATAAAAAGCAAGAAAAAATTGAGAAACAGAACTTTATTAACTAAAAACCTTATGGAAAAAATTGAAATATCTTCATTTTAACCACCTAATCACATTACCGCTCTGATATCACATGTAATACATAACAAGACCTTAGTTACATATCCTGGATCGAACGTGAAAGGGAAATAAATGAAGAAATGTGAAAATACCTAATTTTGATTCAATAACTTCAAATGAGCTTTTCGAAGCCGAAACGAGCACGAATCCATCGTTGTCTTTGTGAGAATTGCTTATTGGAGTGCGATCAATGTCTTTCTATAGTTTTCTCAAAGCTTAAACTCTTTTAATGGGTCAAAGAATCCTTATGCTTATGAATGATATAAGCAACTGTAGGAGACCTTAACTTTTATATATAGCATCCATATCACGCTTCCCCATCATAGACCTGTTATGAGTCTGATCTACATTGATCGGACTCAATTTTTACCCAGACTTCAACCTATTGATTTAAATCATTTATTAGGCTACTTTATTATCTTTATTCAGATCAAATTATGTAACTTAATCGATAAATCATTGAAAAACTGAAAAATGTAATTAAATGTTATCCAACTTTATGGGCAAAGTCAAAATTATCCAACACTACCAACTCCTTAGGCATCTCCTCATTCTCATGATAAGAAATTTGCTAATCAAGCTCACACAACCTTTACAATTCACAAAAAGAAACGCCATGGTCACTGTTGATCTTGATTATCAAGTCATATGCCCAATGTCATCGACTAAGCTAATCATTTCATCTAGGGTTGTTTCTATCGTTTCATAAGGCCTGGGTGAAATAAAAAAGGCCTCAATAAATTGATAATAAACAGACTCCATCGAAGCAATTATTGAGGAGTAACAACGCATCGATGCTTCAAGCCAAGATGTAGACATCAGATAGACCCAACAACATGAAATAAAGCAGTAACCTTCTGTTTTTTCTGTAAATAATGCACTACTTTTACTGTACATTAGCTTTAGCATCTTTTCACTTTTTACTTTTTTACATTAGTATATATTTAACAAAATCAAATATATATTGAACAAACACCAGTTACTACTTCAAATCAAGATGATATAGCTCATAGATTCAGTATTATTTGTTATTTTTAGGGTTTAGGGTTTAGGGTTTTGGATTTAGGGTTTTGGATTTAGGGCTAGCACAATGACTCGGAAAAATCATAAATCTACTCCGACCACCATGAAACACCCTTCAGTCACTTCTCTTGCTTCCCCAACCACCACCAACAGCCGACACATCACAGCCCACCCACCCTTCTCCACTGTCCCCGCCGCCGCACCGACCACCGTGGGTGGCGGCGCCACCAACACCACCGTCGCCGGACTCTGCTCCGGTGACCCTCTTCCCTCCAATCATGCATCAACTTCTTCGCAATCAACCAATCTACACATCCCCACAACCCATTTGGTCCAAACTGCAACCAATTTTCCTAGATCTAAGGTCGAATTTTCGGCCATCACTGCGCAAGGACTCCTCGCCGTCGGCGTTGCTGTTGTTTCTGCGCCACCAGCTGGGACCTCTTCCTCATCGTCGTCTCCTGGTGCTCCGGCGAAGCTTCTTCCATGCTCCCCAGCAAGAACCGCTACTGTCGCTGTCCTTGGAGTCACCGGAGAGGGAGCCACAGTCGTAGCTCACTCACCACCGATGGCACCATCCTCCAACGCCAGTGACGCTCCCCTCTCACTGCCGACAGCTGCGCCTTCCTCACCGCACGGCCTAGAGGCGACGGTGGGTTTTCCTCCACCGATGGGCGCTCCACCGGCGTCCAGCTTCCTCACCGTCGCCGCTGCCCACATGCTGGAGAGGCCGAAGATAACACCTGACTCTCTTCTTGGAGGGCCTCCTCTCCATGTTTCTCATGGGCTGAAGCCCACAGTGCAGGTGCAGACCAAGCCAACTGGCCCCAAGAAGCAGCCCAAGCTCCCAAGTGTCTTAGACCATGGTGGAGGTAACTCTTCTTCTGCCACTATTTCCAATAATGCCCCTGCTGTGCATGTGAATGAGAATTTAAGGATCTCTAGGCCGAAACTTAAAAAATCGGTCCCCAAATCTGATTTTTCTTGGGCTGATAAAATCCGAATCACAAATCTGATATCCGTGTTTTTGGATTTTTCTCATAACCCATTGCCTACACCTGTTAACCTCCCAGATGATTATTTCTTTAGTGAACTCCATCACTGGGACCGATGTTTAGTGGGTTTTTTCCCTGGGCATAATATGTCGTTCCTTGCCATGCAATCCATGGCAATTCGGATCTGGAAGACGCAGGGTCTCGAGGATGTTACATCCACTGGCACTGGTTTTTTTATCTTCCGTTTCCGTTCGGCGGAGGATTCCCAGTCGATCCTCAATCGCGGCCCTTGGCTCTTTGGGGACAAATTCCTGGTCCTACAACAGTGGCATCCCCACTTTATTTTTGACAAATCTCGAGTATCTAAGGTGCCCGTTTGGGTACGCTTACATGACCTGCCATTCCCGTTTTGGAATAAGCGATGTCTCGGGCTCGTGGCTAGCAAGATTGGGCAACCCCTCAGTTGTGACCGACATACTTCTGAGCGGACCCAACTTTCCTTTACCCGCCTTTGTGTCAAGCTCTCGACTACTTTTGAGCCTATTTATGAGATTGAGATCTCCAGTAGCCTTAGCAAGGATCTGATCCGAGTTTGAGTGGAGTATGAGTGGACACCCAAGCGGTGTTCCCAATGTAGCGTTTTTGGCCATTCCTGTGCCCCCCCTCCTCCTATAGTGCCTCCAGCTCCTGCTTCCGCTCCTGTCGCGTCTCAGCTTCCCCCCACTTCTAAGGTCGCATTTGACTGCCGCCCTCGAGATTTGGACATAGTGTAGAGTACCCCTCAGGCTCGAGATGCACTTCCTCCTTCTACTGCCTTGGTGTCCTCTGATGCCCTCGTTGTTCCTACTGTGGAGCGATGCACCCCCTGCCGCTCTCCTAGCCTTTCGGAGCCGCAGTCTATTGTTCCTCCTGTGGTGTCCCCTACTGTGGAGTGGAGCACTCCACGTAGTATTTATAGTCCCTCAGAGCCACGTCCTCTTGTTCCTTCTTTGATGCAGGCCAGTCCGACTCGGACTCCTAGTCCCACGGAGATGGAGACCACCCTTAGCCGGATGCCTTGCCTCCTTAGTTCAGAGGCTTCTATTCCCAATAGTAGCTCTGGCCCTAGATTTAGTGGTATCTTTGGAGATTTTTCACTTGGTGCCTCGCCTCTACCGCTTCAGGGGTTGACCGGCGATAGGGTGTCTGAGGGGAACCTCCCCTCTCAATGATTTTGCAGTTTTTTCCTATTCCATTTCCTATGATAGGAAGTTGGAATATCAGAGGCCTCAATGGCCCCAACACTCAACGGGCAGTTAGGGATTGGATTCGTCGTCTGGACTTTGGATTGATTGGTCTTTTGGAGACCAAGGTAACTTCTCCCTCTTTAGCGGGTGTGGTTTCGGCTACTTGTCGAGGATGGGATTATCTGAGTAATGTGACAGATCAGGTAGCATGTCGCATTCTGGTATGTTGGGATCCCGGTTTCTTTGAGCTATGAATTATCATTCGGGTAAAGCTAATGTCATAGCTGATGCCTTGAGTCAGAAGATCATTTTAACATTATCACTTAAGCAAAGTGAATGAAAATTTGTATCTAATGGAGCATTAATAGCTCAATTGACAACAAAGCCTACTTTGTGACAAGAAATTTATGATGCTCAGAGAACTGATGATAAGTTACAACAACTTATCTTTGCTACTCAGGAAGGTAAACAGTCTGATTTTTCTATGCAAGGAGATGGTGAATTATATTATAAAGATCAGTTATGTGTGCCAGCCAATGAAGAATTGAAGAAGAAGTTGTTGTTTGAGGCTCATAATACAGTATTTACTATGCATCCTGGTGGAAACAAGATGTATCAAGATTTGAAGCAACATTACTAATGGTCAGGTATGAAACAGGATGTTTTGGAATAGGTACCCAAATGTCTGACGTGTCAGTAAGTTAAATCTGAGCACCAGGTCCCATATGGTTTGTTACATCCTATTTTTATTCCTCAATAAAAGTGGGATAACATTACTATGGATTTTGTCACTTGACTTCCTCTTACTCAAAGGAAACATAATGTTGTATGGGTAATTTTGGATAAGTTTACCAAATCTGCTCATTTTTTGCCCATTTGCCCTAATTATTCTTTAGATAGGCTTGCAAATTTGTATGTTAATGAAATAGTGAGACTGCATGGGGTACCATTGTCTATCATTTCTAATTGTGATCTTCGATTTAGTTCGAGATTCTGGAAAAGTTTACAGAAGGCTCTAGGAACTCAGGTTAAGTTTAGTACTGCTTTCCATCCCCAAATAGATGGACAATCTGAACTAGTTATACAGATATTAGAAGATATGTTGTGGGGTTATGTGTTATAGTTTTCAAGGAGTTGGGATAATTATTTTACTCTG
The DNA here is from genome assembly GCA_025531925.1 of Erythroxylum plowmanianum. Taxonomy (NCBI): domain Eukaryota; kingdom Viridiplantae; phylum Streptophyta; class Magnoliopsida; order Malpighiales; family Erythroxylaceae; genus Erythroxylum; species Erythroxylum plowmanianum. The sequence goes on along the minus strand of JANVCQ010583418.1, from coordinate 6,225 downwards.
ATGGATTTTGCTTACAACAACAGTTATTAGATGATCATTAGCACGGCACCTTATGAAGCGTTGTATGGCAGAAGGTGTAAAACTCCTATATGTTGGACTAAATTGAGTGAAAACAAGATTATTGAGCCTAAAATTGTGAAAGATACTGAAGAAAAGATTCAAGTTATCCAGTAAAGGTTGAAAGCTACCAGTGATCAGCAAAAATCCTATGCTGACCTACAAAGCAGAGATATTGAGTATCAGGTAAGAGATAAGGTATTCTTGAAAGTATCACCATAGAAACACATACTTCAGTTTAGGAAGAAAGGTAAACTTAGTCTGTGATACATTGGTCCTTACGAAATTCTGAGAAGAATTGGACCAGTAGCTTATCAGCTAGCTCTTCCTAAAGAATTAGTCAGGTTACATAATGTATTTCATGTTTGTATGTTGAGAAGATATCGGTCTGATGTTACACATAAAATTCTTGTGTAAGAAATTCAAGTACAACCAAATTTATCTTATGAAGAAGGGCCAATTTCTATATTAGCTAAAGAAGTTTAACAACTTAGGAACAAATCAATACCTTTGGTAACAGTACTCTAGCAACACCATGGACTTGAAGAAGCAACATGGGAACCAGAAGAAACTATGAAAGCTTAGTATCCGCAACTATTCAGATTAGGTATGAATTTTGAGGACGAAATTTCTTAAAGATGGGAGAATTGTAACATCCCATATTCAGGGCTGGACCCCAAAATAGTGAATTAAGAGTACAGTAAGAAATTAGTAGTACATTTCATGCTCATGCATCATAGTATATTCATGTGAATATTTATTTTTGATACATTAAAATAATTGTTTATGCATTCATTAATATTTTTCCAGATATAAGTGATTTTTAATGTGATTAAAGTGTAAATTTTGGATTAATTGTATTACAAATTTTATTTGGTGATAATAGTTACGATTTCATAATTTTGGTAAATTTTAGAAAATTTTATTAAAAAATTGAGGTATTTTAGACTAGGAAAAATATTAAAATAAGAGATAAATAGAAGTGTGACAATTGTATTTGAAATTAATTGAAAAATGGACAAATTATGGAGTGACAAATGGATAAAATCATGTGTGACATATGGACCTATAGCTATGAGATAAATGGTAGCTTATCATGTGGACAAGTGGAAGACATGCAATGAAGACATGTGTTAAAGCACTAAGGAAACACCTAGGCACGTTTTTGACAAAGAACAATTCTGCATTCGTGAATTTCCTTCTTGCTTTACCATCACTGAAACACCATCTTGTTCATTTATGTATATTGGCTTTTGGATAATCTATCAATGTTGCACCTTGCAAAGTCTTCTGCCATTAGAGGTTTTTGATTGTTACTAAATCCTGGTGTCTTTCCAACATCGAAATCTCTTATTTGCTCTCCAAATTTCTGTAATTTTGCTAAAGAGAGAGAAGCTAAGTCAAGTAAGTTTTATGCATGTTTTAATGTTTTAAATGGATGTATGCATGAATGGTGTATATTTTCATTCTTGTGGATTGTTGCATGCGTAAATGATGTTGATGCATGTGTGGGTGGTGAAAGATGAATCAAATTCGAATATATGATTAACAAGATGAAGGGTTATAACCATTGGAATATAATATATGCAGTATTTCACTGAACATACATTTGTATTTAGTGCATAACTTGATCTGTGAATATCAAAATTAGATAGAGTTTGATTTAGAGTAAACTAGAGACAAAGAACTACATTTTTTGTGAGAGAATTAAATTTGAAATATGTCCTTAAGAGTCTAAAAAATTGGCTTGAAATTGAAATTGTGCAGAAAGTTTAAAAGCATAGCAGTGAGAGAAAGCTTGTGTAAGTTTCAGTTTTAATGATCAATACCTTATGAGCTTGTAGTTGATTGGTTTTGAGATTTTATGGGAGTAAAAATGCAAAGAATATAAGCTAGAAATGGTGTAGTAACCATGAAATAAGGAAAGAGAGAAAGTGTAGAAATTGTTGTAAACAAATGTTGAAGATGATGAATAGTTGTGAAAATTTTCTAGTTTTGGTATTTGTAACTAATCTTGCATTTTGAGTTGTTTTAGCATAAGATAAGTTGCATGGGTGTAAAAATGAAGAGAATATGAATTAGGGATGAATTCAGGAGAAGAGAAGAAGATTTGCAATTTCTGAAAAAATGATTGTTGAAGAAGATGGGAGTTCACGATTGTTGCACCCGAAGGGTTGACTCACGTAAGCAACTTTGCTTCTTTTGACCATAACTTTGTCATCCGACCACCAAATGACATGAGACTTAAACCAATGATTCCTAACACATTATTCTATCTCTTCATAAAAATTGGTAGCTTTTTTAATTGATTTGAAAATATTGATTGGATGAAACTGAGAAAATGTGCTGGAATGTTATAAATTGGAGAATTTTCATGGCACATGCTTCATTATTTTGATTATATTTAGATCTATAGATTTCCAAATGAGTTGTTTCTTGATTCAGATTAAACATGAGACGTATGTCTACAACTTTGTTTAAGAAGTTGAACTCTAGTTCTATTTATAAGACGTTCAAAAGGGGCATGAAATTGAGTATTGACTTAAGATGTGGCACTACAAAGGACAGAAATCATATCCTGTTTTTATTGAATAAACTATATTTATGTATGCCGAATTAGGCTAAGGTGTCCTAAAGTTGTAGCTTTTTCTATTAGCTTTAAATTGGTATAAAGTTTTTAATTTTTGGATATTGAAATTGAGAGATATGGTTTGTAAAACTTGAATACATGATCATGCTCTAGCCGAAATTTCAAATGTACATAATCTGTGGTTTATTAAGCATAATGTTGGATTGGAAAAAGAAAACATGTCATATTTGGAGAAATGGTAGTTTCAAAACTTTTTAGAAATCTAAATTGCAGTGGAAGCAATATATCCAAATCATCATGCCAATCTATACATGATATGGTATAAGGATAATAATAAACATAAATAAGATAGAGATTATATTACCGACTCCTTCCCTACAGCTTTAACTCCTCGCTGCACTATCCTATCCTCGGCAATATATCCTCTCCTAAGTGATATATCCTTTTCTTCTTGTTATTTTTTCATCTTCTCAATATTGTATCCTTGATCAATCCGATCTATCATTTGTTCTTTTTGGACAACTTGGTTAACAAGATCCTTTGGTGGGAAAGGAGAAAAAATACTTTGGAGGAGAATTTTCTTAAAAGAAAGAAGACCAAGAATGAGACACTCTTATGCAATTTTTGATTTTTTCATGCAAGATAGGAGAGAGAGTGATAAAAATGTAAGAAAACCTTCTTACTCCCTCACACTTTCGGTTAACAACAAAGGAAAGAAGAGTTTTCCAACCAATGCATCATTTCTTCATTTAATCAATCATAAAGAAGTCATTAAATGAGACTCTTTTCATTTGTCTTTAAGATGACTATATGAAAAGTCTATTAACCTAAATGAGACCTATCAATGTTTTTGACAATGAAAGAAGGAAGATGATCCATCCAATATACATCCTTCTTCTTTAATCCAATGAATGTTAATAGGTTGCATGCTGTCATTAAAAGATAACCATTAAACCATTTAATGGTAAGTTTATAATTCTATTTAATAATGATAAATCATAATAAAGACCATCTTTATTTAGCAATTTAATGTTAAATGTGCAACTGCACATCCAGCCCTAATGAAAAATGAAATTGCTCTTTACTTTCTTAAAATTTTGTTTTAATTTAATTAATCCAATTAATCAAATTAAACCAAAGTCTAGCCCATTTTTAAATGTATATTTGGGCTTTTAATTAACCATTAATTAGTGTAAGCTCAACATTCAATTATGGGCTTCTAAAACTTCCATTTATATTTCTTATTTTGCTTGATAACCTTCCTTGAAGTCAAGTGGGGAATCTTATTGGAGTTAGATAATTCAAGCTCCAATAAGCCCATAATTAATTTAATCTCATTATAATAAATTGTAGCTTATTAACTAAATGTCATTCCACTAAAGACAATTAGTTGAACTCTTGAATTACTAAATATTATGAGAATACATATTTCAAAAAATATGTCCAATTGCAAACCATATCATGAACCTTATTATAGCCATCCGCACAACAAATGGTAAAATTACTGTTTTACCCTTATGTTGATTTTTCCTTCTAGATCCCTCGTTTGACTTTATATGGTGATTAACACACAAGATCTCATCTTGATGTTAAAACTTGATGGGTAGCTAGTCCATTAAACTACTGGTGCCAGTTTAATCACCAAATCTTCTTAAAATATCTAGAAGTGATGATATCATTATAAACTCTTTATTTGAGTGAATGTTCTCTGATACATGTTTCAATTAATAATTTCAACATGCAGATACTGGATTAATACTCTATAAAAACTCATTCTGATCATATCAAAAATTATAATAAAGCACATATGAGTTCACCACTCATCAAGATTGTGGTCCATAGTAAACGAATGCTTAAGTTGTATGTTTTAACATTAAAGTAACGGCCCACTTTATTCTTTAAAACATAATTGATTTCAGATTTGTTTAATAGTGCCATTATCGATAGTCAACTATTATCATGATATGAAACTCATCATTCCCTTGAAGTAAACTCTTTTACCTATATGGTGATAAACCGCAACACTATAGTCTAAACCATAATCAAGCGACCAACTTGATTAGTCAACTGTGAATCAATTAATTTATATTCTAATAATATACATGTTTCCCATACATCTCTATGTATATGTCTATTACATACAAAAGAATCTCGGTATCTTTTGACCAAATATATAATGCTCATACATATAATCCAAACTCTTTTGTTTCGTTAATAATAAATATTTTCATTACAAAACGTAACTGGAAGAAAATTAAGTTACATGTAAATACACTTACTTTCCAGGGCACTATTACATAACTCCAACACATAACTCATTGAATAATAAACTAAATTGTATGATCCTGGTATCATTAGAAACTTAAGACACAGAGGAACAATTGTCTAGAAGAGAGTATTACAGAAATACATCATTTTTTTAATCTTATTTATTATGCAAAGTTGACCAGAATGAGGTGTTTCTAGCAAAAGCTGGAATAGTAAGCGAATGTATGAATCTTGGAACTTTTAAAGTACAATTGATGTTTACATCAATTTAGTAAGGAAATATACACGAGAATTTGTCATGAACATGCATCATACATATTCAATATACATAAATGAATTCTTAATCATGCACAATAGTGATTTGTAAATGTGTTAAATGTTATAGAGGAACACATAGAGCGACCACTTCCAAAAATTGCTAGGACTTCGAGGCAATAAGCAATAAAGGAGCTTTTGTGAGTAATCTTAGATGGTCACACCTTACTTTGTTATGCTTGTTAAATTTGATTTATGCTTATTGTGTTTTGAATTCTGGACAATGATTGTCTGAGGCATTTGATGCATGTTTATATCATTGGAAGTGCTACTTGCATGTGAATATGATTGACTACTTGCTTTGCACATGAGATGTCTAAATTTGCTTTATTTTGTTTTAAAACTGTTGACTTGTAGTTGTCGATAAATAGGCATGCCTAGAAGGGTCTACAGTCACTCCTATGACACTTCGGTGTCGAAACTTTGGTCTCTCCTGTGACACTTTGGTGTCGAGACTTTGATCTCTCCTATGATACTTTAGTGTCGAGTCTCTCTTGTGACACTTCAGTGTCGAGACTTCAGTCTCTCCTATATAAGTCTCATTATGTGCTTTTGTAAATGACTTAGTAGTCATCTGATTTTGTATTCTAATATATGTTTCATTCTGTTATAAACAAAATTATATTCTGATTCTGAAGGGTTTATATCATCTTTTGATATTTAGCTCTATTAACTATAAAATCTATTCTAAAATGCATTATGTTTGATTTATTGTTAAAACAATCTATCAATGCATGTTTATGCTATTACATGATTCAATATGATGAGTTATCCCTTTATATATAGATTATTTATTACTCACTAAACTATATGCTTAATATGGTGGATTTGTTCTGTGTAGGTTTAGAGCAAGAATTGTAAAGACTGGGACGAGTCAACCGCAATGGCCAATAGAATCTGAGTCTTGTTTTGATAAATATGTATTTTGAGTTTATCTTGACTTGTATATAGAGTGTATGACTTTGAATTGTTGTAAGTTTTTGTAATAACTATGT
>JANVCQ010583207.1:0-36405 GCA_025531925.1 Erythroxylum plowmanianum | reverse complement strand
GACTTCAATAATTCTAATGGGTTTAGAATTATGATGTTCTTATTCCTATTAGGAATAGGAATTAGGGTTTCTGTATAAATAGAGAAACTTGTCTCATTAGGCATGAGATGAAACCCTAGCCACCTTTGTTCTTCTTCCAAGAGAAAAATTATGCGGGATTCAAAAGGGTTTTAGAATATGCTAGCACACATTAGCCACTGCTTGGATCGTTCATCCTCGTGTGGATACTAGTAGAGGACATTCGTGCACTACAGCGTCTACAAATCTGAAAAAGAAACAAATACCAATCCATGTCAAGAGGTAATTTCATACATGTTATAATTTTCGGCTATACTTCTTGTTGTGTAGTATGGTCCATTTCGTTGTTATTGTGAATTCTAGGGCCATAGGTGATCCAACAGTCTACTCATTTTCTACCTATCCACACAACCCAATCATTGGAGAAATTGGCAAAGTTATATGTCAATGAGATTGTGAAGCTGCACGAGGTGCCAGTTTCTAAAATATTAGATAGGGATCCGAGATTTGCCTCAATATTTTGGCCAAAATTCCAGGAATCTTTAGGGACTAAACTGAAGTTTAGTACTGCCTTCCACCCCCAAACCAATGGTCAGTCAGAGAGGACCATTCAGACACTGGAGGACATGTTGAGAGCATGTGTGATGGAATTCCTACGGAGTTGGGTTTGGCACTTACCTTTGCGAGAGTTTGTTTATAACAATAGTTATCAAATAAGTATTGGTAAGCCACCATATGAAGCACTTTATGGGTGGAAATGCATGACACCTATGTTGGGATGTACAACCAAAATCGAAGGAGTCGAATTGATAAAAGTCACCACTCAGAAGATAAAAGTCAATCAAGAGAAGATGAAAGTTGCCCAGGATCGTCAAAAGAGTTACACGGATAAGAGGCAACGACCATTAGAGTTTGTCGTTGGTGATAGTGTTTTTCTTCAATATCACCATAGAAAGGTATTATTAGATTTCACAGTCAAGGGAAGCTAGATCCTCGATATAGCAAACCTTTTTGCATTTTAGAGCATGTTGGGATTGTGGCGTATCGGTTGGAATTGCCACTGAATTTGGATAGGATCCATAATGTGTTCCATGTCTCGATGCTTAAAAAGTACTTACTAGATCCAACCCATGTTTTGGGGACACCTCCAATAGAGCTTATAGAAAACCTGAGTTTTGAGGTGAAACTAGTTCAGATTTTGGATCGACAGATAAAGAAATTACGTAGCAAGGAAGTACCCACAGTTAAAGTTCATTAGAAGAACAATAAGGTCGAGGAGATGACATGGGAGCTTGAGGACACTATGAGATGTCAGTACCCCTATTTATTTGTGTCCTCGACTTAGGAGTTTCGAGGATGAAACTCTTTTGAAGAGGGGAGGACTTGTAACGCCAGACTTTTTGAGCCCTTATGAGTTACTCTGTATTGGGAGATACTATAGTATATTGATGTATGCATGATTTCATATGAGTTTAAATATGTATTTGAATCCTTTTGGTACATATTCCAGTGAGATAAAATGTTATATGCCCTTACATGAACTTACAGTTCATAGGTATGCGAAATCTTGGAGATTTCTAACTTGCAAGCTTCTAAGTGTGTAAAATTGAGTCCATTGGATGGATATAACCATGGTGGTTAAATTAAGTGTGTTATAATGCCTTAGAGGTGATTATACATGATTTATAGACCTATTTGACACTTAGAAAGCTTAATTGGAAAAGTTTATGTGCATAAAAGACTTAAATGTAATTTTTCAATTCTTGGAGGACCAATTTATAATTTTATAAAGTTAAGGGGCTTAATTATAATTCTTAAAAGTCTGAGGACCAAAATGAAAATAAAAAATTTTCATTCTCAATTTATGGTCTTAATTGCAAATTTAGGAAAAGTTTGGAGCGTAAAACGGTAATTTCACATAACCTAAGGGAAAAAAGTCATTTCACCATATTTTGGTCAATGAAGAGTCAAAATTCTAGACCTTCTTATGTGTGGCCACGCACTTCATTGTTAAGACTTAAGACTTAGACCATCTTGTTTTAATTAAAAGAGAGGGGAAGAGATGAAGAAGAGCAAGTTTCGGCCATCACCAAAAATTACCCTTCTTTTTTATTTTTCAACTCAAATCAAGATGTTCTAAGCTAATTTGGGGTCAAGGAACTCAAATCTATCATTAGATTTGAGAATTCTCAAAGGATTTGAAGATATCACTAAAAGAAGGTTTAGGTAAATTGTCTCATCTCTCTCTTCATAAGGATTTTGAGTTTGGTGTTAAGATTTGTTGTTCTCCATGCTTGAATATGCATGAAACATGGTTTACAAGAATGAAATGTGTCATGGAGACAGTTCTTTAAGCCAAAACCAAAATGCCCTCTCTTTGATGAAATTTTGTGAATTTTTGAATAACTTTTGGAATTGATGATTTAAATGAATTTTATGGTGTTAATTATACATGTGTAATGTCAATTGATGATGAAGAATGAAGAAGATGTATGTTAGTTAAGGTTGGGTCGAAATGATGGGAGGAGAAGTGGATTAAGGTAATGAGTTGTGTAATTGAAAAATGTAGCTTAAATGAAGGGAGGTGGTTTGAATGGAGTGGTGGAATGTGACAATGATTGGAAGTGTTTACTATATAACAAGATAGGAGCACCAATTACCATGATAAAGTCTTGAAAATGTTACTTGAAAGTGATGGACAATATGTGTTTGTTAAAATGCCTAAGCAAACTTAGCTTAGGATTTAAGGCTTTGTAATGGTATGCATTGGAAAATGCTTTCATGTTTATTTAAAGTGAACTTAAATATTTGCTTAGATTGATGAGTAATGGCCTAATGTGCTTGGATAAAGATGTACTTAATTATGTTTTGAAATGAGTAAGTATTGGATTAAAGGCACTAAATGCTTTAAAAAATGCGAAAGAAAAGCTAATGCAAATAGTAAGGAAGTAACCATGTAAGAAGTTTAATGGTGGAATCCTATATAGCTGAAAGGAAGTGATAATGTGTTTTATACACTTAAGTGATGGTGTATAAATATGAAATTTATGTTTATGTAGTAATTTCATTATATATGTCTTTTATGAATAAAGGCTTAGGAGTTGCGAATCAAGGAGTTCGTATCGAGGATTTTTGAAAGGCAAGGGAGTGCAAACCTTCTTTTAAGGTGATTTGGGGAAACCATATTTCTCATATGGGATTAGATCACCTTAAGACATGCATGATGACTTGTATGCGAATTTTGAACCTAGGTAATGCATAGTAGAATTGAAGTCTCAAATAGATGCTAATATGCTTATATATTTATGAAACAACAACTATTTTGAACAACCTGGCAATTGGAGTGCAAAAGATGACTTTTAATGTATAAAATAATGTTTTAGAATTTTCATATGCATAATTAAGTCATGTATACTGCATGTTTTTGTTCTCTTTTGAGTTAGAGTCATGGCAGAGTTTCATTTTATCTGTTAGATAGATAAACAAAAGGCATGGTGCCTTACTTAATTTTTGTATATGATTTATGTGATTGGTGAGGAAAATGATTGGACAATTGTAAGCTGGGCAAAACAGATTAAGCGACCCCCATACCTTTGACATCGTTACATAAAAGTCTAGTTGTCATATTAACACCTTTCTACAATACTTGCGGGTGATTTCACACATAGGGTCTGGACACCAACGAGGTCATCACCTAGGTCATGATACTCTTGTCAATTGTAGTTCAGACTCACTGCGGATAACAATCGAGCCAACACCAGGATTCGGTAGGTGTGCACGCTAGTTTGACCAACTAGTGACGACATGACTGTTTAGGCTTATTCTGATATTTATTTTTCTGACGAGATTTGATTTATACATATGATATCTTTCTGCTTATGTGAATTGGAACTAGAGCTGGAACTTATGTTCCCCTGATGAGTGACTAATAGGCTAGGCCTATGTGTTTCTATATGCATTATGTTTACTTTATAGGTTATCTATACCGTCTTGGTGTATCGAGTTCTATTCACGATATATGCTGTCATGGGCTTGATGTAGTATCGGGTCATGACAGCTAGAGTCCATTGAGCATTAAAAATAGACTAATTCACAAGCAAGAACAATGCATTAAACATAACAACCAAATGCATCAATTGACTATCGCTAGGATAGTAAAATTGTGTCGATTCAGAACATACAATATATTCTCTGCACTAATTTAAGCATCCTACCAAACAATGAATTTATCGATAGGATAACTTCGTTGCTCGTACGGATTTTAGTAAAAATTGATAAACTCAATATATATATATATATATATATATATCGACAAAAATATTTGAATGCCTAGACTTACGAGAGGCAAGTTCAAACGCATAAAATATTTAATTATATCCAAAACAAGATAAAATCTAACAAATTTTTACATTAAATAAAATATAGTAGTCAAAAAAACATAAAGTTATCCAAAATATGGCTAAGATATCATGTAATTGGATAAAATATATAATTGTAATCTTTAACAATATAAACACATATTAAACCATTGTCATTATTATTATTAATGGAAAAACTGTAAATAATATGAGATGGCAACATTGTAAATAAGATGTCATGGCAAACCTGTAAATAATATAAGATGGCATAATTGTAAATAAGTTGTCATGGTAAAACTGTAAATAATATGAGATGACAGAATTGTAAATAAGCTATCATGGCAAAGTAGTAAATAAGATGAGTTGGCATAATTGTAAATAAGTTGTCAAGGCAAAGCAGTCTAAATAAGTTATCATGGCAAAGCAATAAATAAGATGAGCTGGAAGAATTGTAAATAAGCTGTCATGGCAAAGCCATAAATAATATTAGATGGCAGAATGGTAAATAAGCTATCAGGGAAAAGCTGTGAATAAGATGAGATGGCAGAATTGTAAATAAGCTATCATGGCAAATTAGTAAATAAGATAAGATGGAAGAAATGTAAATACACTATCATGGCAAAGTTGTAAATAAAATTAGATGGTAGAAGAGTAAATTAGTTGTCATGCCAAGGCTACAAATAAGATGAGATGGCTGAATTGTAAATAAGCTATCACGGCAAAGTTGTAAATAATGAGATGATAGCATTATAAATAAGCTATGATGGCTAAGTTATAAATAATATGACATCGCAAAATTGTAAATAAGATGTCTTGGCAAAGCTGTAAATAACATAAGATGGCAGAATTGTAAATAGGTTGTCATGGCAAAGCTATAAATAATATGAGATGGTAGAATTGTAAATAAACTATCATGGCAACCAGTCATGACAACCAGAGTCCATTGGCAAAGTTGTAAATAATATGAAATAACATAATTGTAAATAAACTATCATGGCAAAGCTGTAAATAATATGAGATGGTAGAATTGTAAGTAAGTTGTCATGGCAAATCAGTAAATAAGATGAGATTGCAGAATTGTAAATAAGTTGTCTAGGCAGGGTAGTCTAAACAAGATGTTATGACAGAATTGTAGCAAATAAGAAGAGATGGCAGAATTGTAAATAAGCTATCATGGCAAAGCTATAAAAAACATTACATGGCATAACGACAAATAAGCTACCAGGCAAAAGCTGTAAATAAGATAAGATGGCAGAATTCTAATTAAGCTATCATGGCAAAGTAGTAAATAAGATGAGATGGCAGAAATGTAAATAAGCTGTATGGAAAAGCTGTAAATAACATTAGATTGTAGAATTGTAAAACAGTTATCATGGAAAAGCTGTAAATAAGATGAGATGGCAGAACTGTAAATAAGCTATCATGATAAAGCTATAAATAATATGAGATGACAGAATTGTAAACAAGTTGTCATGACAAAGCAGTAAAATATATGAGGTGGCATAATTGTAAATAAGCTGTGGCTAAGTTGTAAATAATATGAGATGGTAGAATTGTAAATAAGCTTTCATGGTGAAGTAGTAAATAATATGAGATGGCAAAAGTGTAAATAAGTTGTCATGGCAAAGCTATTAGTAGTACGAGATGGCAAAATTGTAAATAAGTTGTTAGGGCAAAGTCGCAAATAATATGAGATAGCAGAACTGTAAATATGCCTTCATCACAAAGATGTAAAGATTATGAGATAGCAGAAATGTAAATAAGTTGTCATGGTAAAGTTGTAAATAATATGAGATGATAGAATTGTAAATAAGCTGTCATGGCAAAACAGTAAATAACATTAGATGGCATAATTGTAAATAAGTTGTCATAATAAAGTTGTAAATAAGATGAGATGGCAGAATTGTAAATAACTTCTCATAGCAAAGTTATAAATAATATAAGATGGCAGAATTGTAAATAAGTTTTCATGACATAACAGTAAAAAATATGAGATGACATAATTGTAAATAAGCTGTCATAGTAGAGTTGTAAATAATATGACATGACAAAATCTAAATAAGCCGCCATGGTAAAACCGTAAATAATATGAAATGGAAAAAATGTAACAACTTGTCATGGCAAAGCTGTTAAAAGTATGAGATCGCAAAATTGTAAATAAATTGACATGGTAAAGTTGCAAAAAATATGAGATGACATAACTATAGAAAAGCTGTCATGGCAGAGTAGTAAATAAGATCAGATGGTAGAATTGTAAATAAGTTGTCAAGGAAAAGCAGTCTAAATAAGATGTCATGGCAAAGCAGTAAATAATATGAGATGGAAGAATTGTAGATAAGCTATCATGGCAAAGCTATAAATAACATTAGATGGAAGAATGGTAAATAAACTGCCAGGGAAAAGCTGTAAATAAGATCAGATCACAGAATTGTAAATAAGCTATCATGGTAAAGTAGTAAATAAGATGAGATGGCATAATTGTAAATAAGTTGTCATGGCAAAGCTGTAAATAATATGAGATGGCAGAATCGCAAATAAGCTGTCACGGTAAAGCAGTAAATGAGATGAGATGACAGAATTATAAATAAGCTGTCATAGCAAAGCAGTAAATAAGATTAGATGGTAGAATTGCAAATAAGCTGTCATGACAAAGCAGTAGATTAAATGAGATGGCAGAATTGTAAATAAGCTATTATGGCAAAGTTGTAAATAAGATGAGATGGCAGAATTGTAAATAAGCTATCATGGCAAAGCTGTAAATAAGATTATATGGCAAAATTGTAAATAAACCGTCATGGCAAAGCTGTAAATAAGATGAGATGGCAGAATTATAAATGTTGTCATCACAAAGCAGTAAACAACATTAGAAGGTTTAATTGTAAATATGTTGTTATGGCAAAGTTATAAATAACATGAGATGGCAGATTCGTAAATAAGTTGTCATGGCAAAGCAGTAAATAACATTAGATAGTAGAATTGTAAATATGTTGTCATGGCAAAGCTGTAAATAAAATGAGATGACATAATTGTAAATAAGTTGTTATGGCAATGCAATAAATAACATTAGATGGCAAAATTGTAAATAAGTTGTCATGGCAAAGCTGTAAATAAGACGAGATAGCAGATTGCAAATAAGTTGTCATGGCAAAACCATAATTAAGATGAGATGGCAGAATTGTAAATAAGCAGTCATGACAAAGTTGCAAAAACGATGAGATGGTAGAATTGTAAATAAACTGTCGTGGCAAAGCCGCAAATAACATTAGATGGTAGAATTCTAAATAAGCTATCATGGCAAAGCTATAAATAAGATGAGATGGTAGAATTGTAAATAAGCTATAATGGTAAAGTGGTAATAACATTAGATGGCAAAATTGTAAATATGCTGCCATGGTAAAGCTGTAAATAAGATGAGATGGCATAATTGTAATTAAGCTGTCATCGCAAAGCAATAAATAACATTAGATGGCATAATTATAAATATGTTGTCATGGCAAAGCTGTAAATAAAATGAGATGGTAGAATTGTAAATAAGCTGTCATGGCAAAGCAGCAAATAACATTAGATAGCAGAATTGTAAATATGTTGTCATGGCAAAGCTGTAAATAATATGAGATGGCAAAATTGTAAATAAGCTATTATGACAAAGTAGTAAATAAGATTAGATGGCAGAATTATAAATATGTTGTCTTGGTAAAGCTGTAAATAAGATGATAAGGTAGAATAGTAAATAAGCTATCATGGCACAGTAGTAAATTACATTACATGCTAGAATTGTAAATATGTTGTCATGGCAAAGCTGTAAATAAGATGAGATGACCAAATTGTAAATAAGTTGTCATGACAAAGCAGTAAATAACATTAGATGGCAAAATTGCAAATAAGTTGTCATGGCAAAGCTGTAAATAAGTTGAGATGGCAGAATTGTAAATAAGTTGGGATGGCAAAGCAGTAAATATGATGAGATGACAGAATTGTAAATAAGCTATCATGGCAAAGCTGGAAATAACATTAGATGGCACAATTGTAAATAAGCTATCACGACAAATCTGTAAGTAACATTTGATGGCACAATTGTAAATAAGATGCCATGGCAAAGCTGTAAATAAGATTAGATGGCAAAATTTTAAATAAGATGTCATGGCAAAGCAACAAATAATGTTAGATGACAGAATTGTAAATATGCTGTCATGACAAAGTTGTAAATAACATTAGATGACACAATTGTAAATAAGATGCCATGGCAAAGCTGTAAATAAGATTAGATGGCAGAATTGTAAATAAGCTGTCATGGCAAAGCAGCAAATAATGTTAGATGGCATAATTGTAAATATGTTGTCATGGCAAAGCTATAAATAATATGAGGTGGAAGAATTGTAAATAAGTTGTCATGGCCAAGCAGTAAATAACATTAGATGGCAGAATTGTAAATATGCTGTCATGAAAAAGTTGTAAATAAGATGAGATGGTAGAACTGTAAATAAGCAGTCATGGCAAAGCAGTAAATAAGATGAGATGGCGGAGTTGTAACTATGCTGTCATGGCAAAGCAATAAATAACATTAGATGGCATAATTGTAAATATGTTGTCATGGCAAAGCTGTAAATAAGATGAGATGGCAGAATTGTAAATAAACTGTCATGGCAAAGCAGTAAATAACATTAGATGGTAGAATTGTAAATAGGCTATCATGGCAAAGCTATAAATAAGATGAGATGGCAGAATTGTAAATAAGCTGTGATGGCAAATCAGTAAATAACATTTACAACTTATTTACAATTCTGCCATCTGATCTTATTTACAACTTTGCCATGACAACATATTTGCAGTTGTACCATCTCATCTTATTTATAGCTTTGCCATGACAACATATTTACAATTCTACCATCTAATGTTATTTACTGCTTTGCCATGACAGCTTATTTACAATTATGCCATCTCATCTTATTTACAGCTTTGCTATGACAACATATTTAGAATTATGCCATCTCATCTTATTTGCAACTTTGCCATGACAACATATTTACAATTATGCCATCTCATCTTATTTACAACTTTGCCATGACAACAAATTTACAATTATGCCATCAAATATTATTTACTACTTTGCCATAATAGCTTATTTACAATTTTGCCATTTAATGTTATTTACTACAGCCAGGTGCAGACATACTCGGTAGTGGGAAATTCGGTGAAAGTAAGCCCCATTCGATCACGAATTTTCAGTTTCTCATTGAAAACTCACCGATTATAGCCTTGCCCCCATGATCGGCACCATCAGGAGACCAACTCGGGGCCGTGGGCACTTGTCGCGGCCATGTGTGAGCATACTCGGTAGTGGGAGAATCAGCAGAAATAGGCCTGGGTGGGGTATAAATTATCAATTTCTCATCGAAAGTTCACTGATTATAACCATCCCCCATGATCAGCACCGTCTGGAGATTAGGTCGGGGTCGTGGGCAGTTGATGCGGCCATGTGTGGACAAACTCGGTTGTGGGAAAATCAGTTAAAACAGGCCCGAGGGCACGAATTGTTAGTTTCTTATCGAAAACTTGTCGATTATAGCCTTGCACCGATAACTGGCACCGTCAGGAGACCATGTCAGGGCTGTCAACACTTGACGTGGCTATGTGCGGGCATACTCTATTGTGGAAAAATCAGAAGAAACAGGCCCATATGGGGTACGAATTGTCGGTTTATCTTCGAAAACTCACCGATTATAACCTTCCCTTATGACTGCCACCGTTGGGAGACCAGGTCGGGCCGTGGGCACTTATCGCAGTCATGTGCGGGCATACGAGGTTGTGGAAAAATCAGTAGAAACAGGCCTAGGTGGGACACAAATTTTCAGTTTCTCATCAAAAACTCACCGATTATAACCTTCCCCCCATGACCGACACCATTGGGAGACTAGGTCAAGGCCGAGGGCACTTGGCACGATCGTGTGCAAGCATGCTAGGTTGTGGGAAAATCAGCAGAGACAGGCTCAGGTGGGGCACGAATTTTTGGTTTCTTAACAAAAACTCACCGATTATAGCCTTGCCCCCATGATCGACACCATCGGGAGACCAAGTTGGGGCAGTGGGCACTTGTCGCGGCCATGGGCGGGCATAGTCAATAGTGGGAAAATCAACGAAAACAAGCGCAGTCAGTCACGGATTATCGATTTCTCATCTAAAACTCACCGATTATAGCCTTGCCCCATGACCAGCACTATCAAAAGACCAGATCGGGGCCATGGGCCCTTGTGGTAACCATGTGTGGGCATACTTGATAGTAGGAAAATCAGTGTAAACAAGCCCCAGTCTATCACGGATTGTCAGTTTCTCATCAAAAATTTACCGATGATGGCCTTGTGCCTATGACCGGCACCGTCAGGATACCAGGTCAGGGCTATTGACCCTTGCTGCAGCCATGTGTGGGCATACATGGTAGTGGGAAAATCAATGCAAACAAGCCCCAGTCGGTCATGAATTTTTAGTTCCTCATCAAAAACTCACCGATTATAGCTTTGCTCCCCATGACCGCCACCGTCAGGAATCCAAGTCGGGGCCATTGACATTTTCTTCGGCCATGTGGAAGCATACTTAGTAGTGGGAAAATCCGCAAAAACAAGCCCTATTCGATCATCAAAAACTCGCCGATTATAGTCTTGCCCCCATGACTGACATCGTCGGCAAACCAGGTCGGAGCCATTGACACTTACCTCAACCATGTGCTGGCATGCTTGGTAGTGGGAAAATCAGCGAAAACAAGCCCCAGTCGGTCACGGATTATCGTTTTCTCATCGAAAACTTGCCAATTACAGCCTTGCCCATATGACTTGCATCGTTGGGAGACTAGGTTGGGGTCGTGGGCACTTGTCGCGGTTATGTACGACCATACTCTGTAGTGCGGAATCAGCAGAAATAGACCTAGATGGGGCACGAGTTGTTAGTTTCTCATCAAAAACTCACCGATTATAGTCTTCCCCTCATGATCGTCACCGTCAGGAGACCAGGGTGGGCAGTGGGCATTTGCTGCGAGCATGTGCGGGCATATTTGGTAGTGGGAAAATCAACACAAACAAGCCACATTCGGTTACGAATTATCAGTTTCTCATCTAAAACTCGCCGATAATAGCCTTGACCCCATGACCGACACCGTTGGGAGACTAGGTCAGGGCCGTCAGCATTTGCTGCGGCCATGGGTGGGCATACTTAGTAGTTGGAAAATCTGTGCAAACAAGCCCCAGTCTATCACGGATTTTCAGTTTCTCATAGAAAATTCACCGATTATAGCCTAACACCCATGATCGTCACCATCAGGATACCAGTAAGGGCTATGGGCCCTTGCCACAGCCATGTGCAGGCATACTCAATAGAAGCGAAATCAGTGTAAACAAGCCTCAGTCAGTAACAAATTTTCAGTTCCTCATCGAAAATTCGATGATTATAGCCTTGCTGCCCATGACCAGCACCGTCAGGATACTAGGTCGGGGTCATTAACATTTACCTCGGCCATGTGCGAGCATAGCATACTCGGTAGTGAGAAAATCAGCAAAAACAAGCCCTAGTCGGTCACAAATTGTCGAAAACATGCCGATTATAGCCTTGCCCCTATGGCTGGCACCATTGGGAGAGCAGGTTGAGGCTATTGGCACTTGTCTTGGCCATGTGCGGGCATACTCGATAGTGGGAAAATTAGCAAAAACAAGCCCCAATCGGTCACGAATTGTCAGTTTCTCATCAAAAACTCGTTAATTGTAACCTTGTCCACATGACCGACACCATTAGGAGACCAGGTCAGGGCTGTGGGCACTTGCAGTGGCCATGTGTGGGCATATTTGTTAGTGAGAAAATTAGTAAAAGCAGGCCTAGGTGGGGCATGAATTGTCAGTTTCTCATCAAAAACTTGTCATTTATAGCCTTCCCCTATGACCGGCACCACCGAGAGACCAGATTGGGGCCTTGGACATTTACCATGGCCGTGTGCGAGCATATTTGGTAGTGGGAAAATCCATGCAAACAAGCCCCATTCAGTCACGAATTGTTAGTTTCTCATCGAAAACTCGCAGATTATAGCCTTGCCCACTTGATCGACATCATCAGGAGACCAAGTCGAGGCCGTGGGCACTTGCTACGACCTTTTGTAGGCATACTGTTAGTGGAAAAATTAGTGCAAACAAGCCCCAGTTGGTCACGGATTGTCAATTCCTCATCGAAAACTCATCGATTATAGCATTTCCCCCATGACTGGCACCATATTGAGACCAGGTGGGGGCCGTTGGCACTTGCTGCGGCCATGTGTGTGCATGCTCGATAGTGGGAAAATCAGAGAAAACAAACCCTAGTCAGTAACGGATTGTCTATTTCTTATTGAAAACTCGCCGATTATAACCTTGCGCCCATGATCGGCATCGTCGGGAGGCCAGGTCGGAGCTATCGGCACTTACCGCGGTCATGTGCGCGTATACTCGGTAGTAGTGAAATCAACAGAAGCAGGTCCAGATGGGGCATGAATTGTCAGTTTCTCATTGAAAACTCGCTAATTATAGCCTTACCCCTATGATCAGCATAGTCGGGAGACTAGGTTAGGGTCGTGGGCACTTGTCACAACCTTGTGTAGGCATGCTTGACTGTGGGAAAATCAACCGAAATAGGCCCAAAAGGGGCACGAATTGTCAGATTCTCATCGAAAAGTCACCGATTATAATCTTGCCCCCATGACCAGCACCGTCGGGAGATCAGGTCGGGGCCGTGGGCTCTTGCCTCGGCCATATGTGTGCATTCTTAGTAGTGGGAGAATCAGTAGAAACAAGCTAGGTGGGGAACAAATTGTCAGTTTTTCATCAAGCCCCAGTTGGTTTCTAATTTTTAGTTCCTCATCGAAAACTTGCTGATTATAGCCTTACCCCTATGACCGACACTTTCGGGAGACAAGGTCGAGGCCATTGGCACTTGCCTTGGCCTTGTGCGGGCAAAATTGGTAGTGGGAAAATCAGCAAAAGCAAGACCTAATCGGTCACAAATTGATGATTTCTCATCGAAAACTCACCGATCATAACCTTGTCGCCCATGATTGGCACCATCGGGAGACCAGGTTGGGGTCGTGGGCACTTGCCATGGCCACATGTGGGCATACTCATTAGTGGGGAATCAGTTGAAATAGGCACAGGTGGGGCACGAATTGTCAGTTTCTCTTCAAAAACTCGTCGATTATAGCCTTCCCCCTTGACCAACACCATCGGGTGACCAGTTCGGAGGATACTTGGTAGTGGGAAAATCAGCAAAAACAGGTCCAAGTGGAGCACAAATTGTTGGTTTATCATCGAAAACTTGCCAATTATAGCGTTCCCCCATGACCAGCACCATCGGAAGACCAGGTCATGGTCGTGGGCACTTGCCGTGGCCATATGTGGGCATATTAGATAGTGGGAAAATTAGCAAAAACAGGCTTAAGTAGGATATGAATTGTTAGTTTCTCATCGAAAACTCGTCGATTATAGCCTTCCCTATGATTGTCACCATTGGGAGACCAAGTCAGGGCCGTGGGCACTTGCTGCGGTCATGTGTGGGCGTAATCGATAATGGAAAAATTAGTACAAACAAGCCCCAGTCGATCGTAGATTGTCAGTTTGTCATCGAAACTCACCGATTATAGCCTTGCCCCCATGACCGACACCGTCGAGAGACCAGGTTGGGGCCTTGTGCACTTGTTGCGGCCATGTGTGAGCATACCCAGTAGTCAAAAAATCAGTGCAAACAAGCCACAGTCTATCATGGATTGTCATTTCTCATGGAAAATTCACCGATTATATCCTTGCACCTATGACCGGCACCATCGGGATACCAGATCAGGACCGTGGGCCCTTGTTGCAGCCATGTACGGGCATACTCGATAGTGGGGAATCAGCAGTGGGCACTTGCTGCGATCATGTGCAGGCATACTTAGTAGTGGGGAATCATCAGAAAAAGGCATAAGTGGGGGATAAATTGTCAGTTTCTCATCGAAAACTTGCCGATTATAGTCTTCCCCCATGACCGGCACTGTTGGGATACCAGGACAGGGCCTTGTGCACTTGTCGTGGTCATGTGCGGGCATATTCGATAGTGAGAAAATCAGTGTAAACAAGCCCAATTCGGTCACAGATTGTCAGTTTCTCATCGAAAACTTGCAGATTATAGCCTTGCCTCCATCATCATCATCGTCGGGAGACCAAGTCGAGGCCATTGGCACTTGCCTCGGCCATGTGTGGGCATATTCGGTAGTGAGAATATCAACGAAAACAAGCCCCAGTAGGTTATGAATTATCGATTTCTCATTGAAAACTCGTCGATTATAGCCTTGCCCCTATGATCGACACCGTCAGGAGACCAGGTTGGGGTTATGGGCACTTGCCGTAGCTATATGTGGACATACTCGGTAGTGGGAAAATCAGTGTAAACAAGCCCCATTTGGTCACATATTGTCAGTTTCTCATCAAAAACTGGCAGATTATAGCCTTGCCTCCATGACCGACACTGTCAGGGAATTAGGTCAGGGCCGTGGGCATTTGCCGTGACCATGGTGGGCATAATCGGTTATGAGAAAATTAGCAGAAATAGGCCCAAGTCAAGCACGAATTGTTGATTTCTCATCGTAAACTCACTGATTATAGCCTCTCCCTATGATCAACACCGTCGGAGGCCAGGTTGGGGTCGCGGGCACTTGTCGTGGTCATGTGCAGCCCACTCAGTAGTGGAAAAATCAGTGCAAACAAGCCCCTGTCGATCACGGATTGTCAGTTTCTCATCGAAAACTCCCCGATTATTGCCTTTCCCTCGTGACCAACATTGTCGGGAGACTAGGTTAGGGCTATGGGCACTTGCTGCAGCCATGTACGGGCGTACTTGGTAGTGGAAAAATCAGTGCAAACAAGCCCCAGTCGGTCATGGCTTGTTAAATCCTCATCAAAAACTCGTCGATTATAGCTTTTCTCCCATGACCGGCACCGTTAGGAAACCAGGTTGGGGCTGTTGGCATTTGCCGCGGCCATGTATAAGCACACTCGATAGTGGGAAAATCAGTGCAGACAAGCCCTAGTCGATCACGGATTGTCAATTCCTTATGAAAATATCACCGATTATAACCTTTCCCCCATGACCGAAACCGGTGGGAGACTAGGTCGAGGCCATTCGTACTTGTCATGGCCATGTGTGGGCATAATCGGTAGTGGGAAAATCAGTGCAAATAATCCTCAGTCGATCACAAATTTTCAATTCCTCATCGAAAATTGTCGATTGTAGCGTTGCATCCCATGATCGACACTGTCAGGAGACCAGGCCGGGGTCGTTGACACTTGCTTCGACCATGTGCGGGCATACTTGGTAGTGGGAAAATTAGCAAAAGCAAGCCCCCGTCGGTCACCGATTGACGGTTTTTTATTGAAAACTCGCCGACTATAGCCTTGTCCCCTATGATCGTCACCATCGGGAGACCAGGTCAGGGTCGTTGATACTTGCCTCGACTATATACGGGCATACTCGGTAGTGGAAAATCAGTGAAAACAAGCCCCAATTGGTCAGGGATTGTCAGTTTCTCATTAAAAATTTGTCAATTATAACCTTGCCCACATAACTAGCAACGTCGGAAGACCAGGTCGGGGCCATAGGCACTTGCCATTGCTATGTGTGGGCATACTTGTTAGTGGGGAATTAGTAGAAATAGGCATAGGTGGGGCACAAATTGTAGGTTTCTCATCGAAAACTCACCGATTATAGCCTTCCTCCCATGACCAGCACTGTCGGGAGACCAAGCCGGGGCCGTGCGCAAGCATACTTTGTAATGGGGAAATTAGTGCAAACAAGCACCATTTGGTCAGGGATTGTCAGTGCTACAGGCATTTCCAACAACCATGTATGAGCTTACTCGATAGTGAAAAAATTAGCAAAAATAGGCACAGGTGGGGAACAAATTATCAGTTTTTCATCAAAAACTTGCCGATTATAGCCTTGCCCCCATGACAGGCACCATCGGGAGAACAAGTCGTGGCGTGGGCACTTGTCGCGACCATATATAGGCATACTCGGTAGTGGGAAAATCAGCAGAAATAGGCCCAGGTGGGGAATGAATTGTTGGTTTCTCATCGAAAACTCGCTGATTATAGCCTTGGCCCCATGATAGGCTCCGTCGGGAGACTAGGTCAGGACCGTGAGCACTTGTCGTGGCCATATGTAGGCATGCTCGGGAGTGGGAAAATTAGCATAAATGGGCCCCAATCAGTCACAAATTGTTAGTTTATCATCAAAAACTCGTCGATTATAGCATTCCCCTATGGCCGACACCATTGGGAGACGAGGTCAGGGCCATGGGCACTTGTTGCGGTCATGTGCAAGCATACTCAGCAATGGGAAAATCAGCAAAACAAGCCCTGGTCGGTAGATCAGGTCGGGGTCATGGCCACTTGCTGCGGCCATGTGCGGGCATACTCGGTAGTTAGAAAATTAGCAGAAACAAGCCCAAGTGGGGCATGAATTGTCAATTTTTCATTGAAAACTCGCCGATTATAGCCTTCCCCCATGACCGGCATTGTCGGCAGACCAAGTCGAGGCTGTTGACACTTGCCACGACGATGTGAGAGCATACTTAGTAGTGGGAAAATCAGTGAAAATAAGCCCCAGTCGCTCACAGATTGTTGGTTGTTCCATAACCAGCACCGTCGAGAGACCAGGTCGGGGCCGTGGGTACTTGCCGTGGCCATGTGTGTGCATACTCGGTAGTGGAAAAATCAGCAAAAATAAGTCCTAGCAGGTCACGGATTGTCAGTTTCTGATCAAAAACTCGTTGATTATAGCCTTGCTCCCATGACCGGCACCGTCGGGAGACGAATTCGAGGTTGTGGGCATTTGGCACAGCCATGTGCGGGCATACTCAATGGTGGGAAAATTAGCAAAAACAAGCCCCAACCGATCACAGATTGTTGGTTTCTCATCAAAAACTTGTCGATTATAGCCTTGCCCTCATGACCAGCACCATCGGGAGACCAAGTCAAGGTCGTGGGCACTTGCCACGGCCATGTGCGAGCATACTTGGTAGTGGGAAAATTAGCAAAAACAAACCCCAGTCGGCCACGAATTGTCAGTCTCTCATCAAAAACTCACCGATTATAGCCTTGCCCCTATGACCGGCACTGTTGGGAGACCAGGTTGAGGTCATTGACACTTGCCACGACTATATGTGGTCATACTCGGTAGTGGAAAAATTAGTGAAAACAAGCCCCAGACGGTCACAGATTGTCAGTTTGTCATCGAAAACTTGCATTTTATGGCATTGACTCCATGATCGGCACTGTCAGGAGACCAAGTCGGGACCATAGGCACTAGCCGCGACCATGTGTGAGCATACTTGGTAGTGGGAAAATCAGCAAAAATTGGCCCAGGTGGGGCACAAATTGTCAGTTTCTCATCAAAAACTTGCCGATTATGGCCTTGTCCCCATGATCGGCACCGTCGGGAGACCAGGTGAAGGCCGTGGATACTTACAGCGGCCATGTGTGATCATACTCGGTAGTGGGAAAATTAGCAAAAATAGGCCCAGGTGGGGCCCAGGTCACGACCATGGGCACTTACAATGGCCATGTGCGAGCATACTCAGCGGTGGGAAAATTAGCAAAAACAAGCCCCTGTTGGTCACAAATTGTTGGTCTCTCATTAAAAACTCTCCGATTATAGCCTTGCCCCTATGACTGTCACCATCAGGAGAACAAGTCGGGGCCATAGGGACTTGCCATGGCCATGTGTGGGCATACTCGATAGTTGGGGAATCGGTAGAAACAGGCCCAGATGGGGCATGAATTGTCAGTTTCTCATCGAAAACTCACCGATTATAGCCTTCCCCCATAATCAGCACCATCAGGAGACTAAATCGAGGCCGTGGGCACTTGCCATGATCATGTGCGAGCATACTTGGTAGTGGGAAAATCAGTGTAAAGTAGCCCTAGTCGGTCACGAATTGTTGATTTCTCATCAAAAACTCACTAATTATAGCTTTACCGCCATGACTGGCATTGTCGGGAGACCAAGTCAGGGCCGTAGGCACTTGCTGTGGCCATGTGCGGGTGTACTCGATAGTGGGAAAATTAGCAAAAAAGCCCCAGTCAGTCACGAATTATTGACTTCTCATTGAAACTCATCAATTGTAGCCTTACCCCATGATCGGCACCGTCGGGAGATCAGGTCGTGGTCATGGGCACTTGCCAAGGCCATGTGTGAGCATACATGGTAATGAAAAAATTAGCAAAAATAGGCTCAAGTGGGGCAAAAATTGTCAGTTTCTCATCAAAAACTCACCGATTATAGCCTTCTCCCATGATTGACACGTTCGGCCTCCCAGGTCGCGGCCGTGGGCACTTGCAGTGGTCATATGCGGGCATACTTGGTAGTGAAAAAATCAGCAAAAACAAGCCCCAGTCAGTCACAGATTGTCGGTCTCTCATCAAAAGCTCGCTGATTATAGCCTTGCCCCTGGACTGGCACCGTCGGGAGACCATATCGGGGCCATAGGCACTTACTGCGGTCATGTGTGGGCATACTTGGTAGTGTGTGGCTTGTGCTCATGCTATTTGTTATCATTTGTTATCATTTATTAAAAATTTAAGCAAAAAAGAAATGCCGCATGAGTGTACATATTTATTCATTAGTTAGTGCATCTAACATTTACTTGGGTCCTTTCTTTTTTTTGGGTGGTAATGGGATTAAATGCTGATATGGCGTCTCTTTTATTTGGGAAGGAGTGAATTTATGTCTTAATGTGGTGTGTAAGATGACTATATCTAGATTTTTCTTTAAAAGGTTTGTGGATTAATAGAGCCAAGGACATTAGACTTACATGTACAATCTTTGTCCACTAACTCCACTTATCAAATGCAACTAAACTAATAGAAGTGCACTACTTCCCAGATACTTTGGTTGTAGTTTTAATCAAAATTTTGCAGCTTAGGTCCTGATCTTTGAACAAATTATTGCAACTCTTGTTTCGTTCAAAAGTTTGAGGAGGGAGGGAATGATACAAGAAGCCATGGAAATGGAGATCAAGGTGCAACATGCTAAGACAAGCTTACTTTGCCAAGTGGACCAATTACAATGCAATGTGTAGCAAGGCTTAAACAAGCACTTCAAGGGTTTGTTCTAAGTCACATTACTACTCACATTGATGACAAGACCGAACCATCGATGGAGAATTCAAGTGGAGTAGTCAAGCTTGTGATTCTTCTAGAGAGGGCATGTGGAGTGGCTAATACTTAGCCAAATTTCAAGATAAGTTCAATTATTCATATGGACTTATTTAAAATACATTGGGCTTGTTATTTATCCTTTGTTTATTAGGTCCAAAGAGACTTGTTATGGGCTGGGTATTTATTGGTACTTGCCTTAGTTTATTTAAAGCTAGTTTTGGATAACCAAGCACGTGGGCCTAAATAGAGTGATCCACTAGGCCCATCTACCTCCCTTAGGTTTATTTAAGTTATTTTGGTCTTATTTAAGTTACTTTATCCCAATCCTAAGTGGATTAGGATCAGATTGCATTATTGGGCTATAAACTCCTAAACTAGTTAGGATTAGGCTTATTTTAACATTAAAGGGTCTTGTCTTTATAAATTGCAATGGCTTAATGAGTGTGGAGAGGTTAGGGTGAACAAGCAAGTGCTAGTGGCATTCTCAATTGGGAGATATTATGATGAAGTGTTATGTGATGTAGTTCCTATGCATGCTAGTCATTTACTATTGGGGAGACCATTGCAATATGATAGGCGTGTACTACATGATGGATTCAAAAATAGGTACTCATTTAAGATGTGGGAGAAACACTTCACGTTGGCGCCCCTTTCAGCAAGAGAAGTTCATGAGGATTAGTTGATACTTGCAAAATCCATGGAAGAACAGAAACTTGGAGAGGCTGAGAGTTTAAAAAGAAAAAAAGAAAAAGAGGCCATTCAAGGAAATAAGAACAAAGGCCCAACTAAGAGTAATTGCACTAGTGAGCAAAAGAAAGAGAGTGGTGCAATTGAAAAAGGAGAGAAGAGTGGAACAAAAAAAAGTACTTTCTTTGCAAAAGAAAAAGAGTTGAGGAAGGTCATGTAAACGTAGAAACCATTAGTTTTGCTTATATATATGGATTTGTTTTATAGTGAGACTGACCTTGACCCTTCTATGCCTAGAGTTGTGAAACTTGTTTTGCAAGAATACTCTTATGGCTTTCCAGATGAGTTGCCCAAGGGACCATAATTGATGGGGCAAAAGAAGGCAGATTTGGTGCGCAACATTCATGAGATGGCGAGACAGCATATAGAGAAGCAAAATGAAGCATATGAACAAATAGCTAATAACGGGTGGAAGTTGTTGCAATTTGAGCCTGGTGATTAGGTTTGCTTACATTTCAAAAAAGAGAGGTTTCCTAACCAAAGGAAATCTAAGTTGGATCCTAGAGGCAATGGGCCTTTCTAAGTCTTTGAAAAGATTAATGATAATGCCTACAGGATTGATTTGCCAGGTGAGTATCAAGTATCTTGCAACATACCACTACCATAAGGCAAATACCTGAATACCCGAAGGACATTTAAGTACATACCTTATGATAATGGTATGTTGGAGCAAAAACTAATCCAACTTACACATGTCATCATCTAACATACTCCAAAGTCACTAAATTTTATAAACCACTCATTCCATTCATTCATAAAGCTTACACTATTTCCACTAAAAAAAATATTTACAAAACCTTATACAAATTCCAGCAAAACTACAAAAATAATTCTTGAGCATTTCTGGTATCAGCTGAAAAACCTCTGAGCCATTTCTCTATCCAAAAGATTCCTTAAATCCTGACTAAAGAACTAGGTCTCCTATCTCATACTTGAAAAGCCACATTGTAATTTTTGATGAGTTTTGCAAACTCAATGAGTGAACCATCATTGATGAATTCACTGGATCATATACACACATCACATAATACACAAATATTCATTCTAACATACATTTATTATTCAAAAACTCACACAATATGGTATAACATTTAATCATTGCAAAACATATCATATATAAACAAATACATATGCATATGAGACTCATATTCATTCTTATTATTGTGACTGAATGCCTATCACATAATTATACAAATACTGGCCCATAGGGCTCAGTTAGAATAGAATCATAGAGCATAGCTCTACGTGCACACACATATATCATGGAGCAAAGCTCTACATGGAAGCACATCATACTGGCAACTCAAGTCACAACATCTTTATCTGAGCATGCATTTTTATGAAATGCATCAAAACTGAATATGGCATATAAGGCAATCACTTATGATTCTCAAACAAAACTCATAATCATTGGACCTAAGTTCGGCATTCAACTTTCGTTGAGAATTCACATAACACTCAAAATTCCATAGCAATCAAAGCCGCAATCAAAGCACTTCCAATACATTCCCAAATATTGATCTCCTCGGATAATTAAACTATGAAATTCATAAACAAATCACAAACAGTTTAATAATGTTGGAAGTTTAAACAAGTCAAATCAAATCAATCCTAGGAAATCATCTAGGTTGACTCACTGTACGCTCCAGTAAGCTATTGCCTGGATGGTCTGCCAATTTCTAATTGGCATCTGATGTGCTCCTCTAAAATATACAAAACACATTAACAAATATCACATTTTTGCATAAATACACAAGTGTTCTTTTATGCATATCAATGTATAGAAAGTATGCACAATGCATGTTCAATGACAATTCCAGGGTACAATATTGCAATCCTTATCAACAAATCATTCAAATATCAAATCCCTCATTAATACCATGTATACTTACAATTGGATCTAAATAAAACAATGTCAAGCAATTTCATAACTTCATTGATCACTTCAGATTTTTCCTCTAATACACATACAGATCAACTTTCCATACTAAATCTGATAAGACAAATTGCCAAATTAGGCAAAACTTCCTTCTTTAAAGTTGTTCTCCCATGTCTCAAATTTCTATTGACACTAAAATCTTTTAATTTGGATCAGTATACGAAAAGATATACTCAAAATATTTTAGACTGTTCTTAAGCTTTAGTAGAATTCTTACCTCAAATTCCAACCAAAACTTGAAAATCTTAGAGACATAATTAAAACTCCACTTTTCATAAAAGTTGTATCCCTATGTCTTTAGTTTACGCCAAATCAAAACTCATCCCATTTGGATAACTACAAAGAAAGTTATGGTCAAAATACTAAAGTATGTTCGAACTGTAAAGGATGAGACTTTGCCGAGGCGAGAACAAAAAAGATGGCCGCAATGAACCTTCTAGAAACTAGATTTTCTCGAGAATTTTGCAAAGATCGTCATGGTGAACTTAAGAGTTTTGCCATGGTGAACTAAAAAGAGCTGGCCGCGGTGAACCAAAGTTGGCCGCGACGAACTTTCACAGAAGACTCGTCTTCCCCATTTTCCAGATTTTAAACCCAGATTTCACTTTCTCACATTATTATAATTTCTCATTTCTCTCCATTCTTCACGTATATTCTCTCATCAATTATCTCAGATAACACTCAAAACAATTCTTCTAACTCATTTATAGCTCATCAACACACACACAATTTAAAATCCAAGATTCACACTTAAACATCAACTTCACTTCTACAGATAAACAACGGGCACAATGTATGCATGTACCATTTCGGCTTTCTCAAAACCTGAACAGAGTATATACATATCTTCCAATCTAGAGTCCATTCAACACCATTTTAAACAATTCTTAACTCTCAAATTAATCATCTAATCTATTTAACACCGAAACCAAACTTCTCAATCCCATGTATGCATGTATATTCCTACACCATAAAATATCATTAACTTACTTACTTGTTTCAACTTTTATTTCCAGCAATACGAATAACTCATAGACAACCTTCAAGAGCAACTGAATGATCGATGAATGAACAAACCAAGCAGAAAATTCTTCAGATGCTCAAAAACTACTGTAACTCTTCCTAGTGTTTTTTTTTCAAAACATAAAATACGTGGGTTCTTTGCATGTCATACATTTGTCACCACTAGTAGTCCACGTGTCACCATACATATAAGCCATTTGTCCCAATTATAGGATGCCACGTGTCACACCATAATTGGCCAATAAATCGATATTTTTTTTTCTAAATTTCACCAAAATACCAAAATATCCTAAATAATACCAAAATTGCCAAAAACACGTTTTAATCATATTTACTAACTCAATTATGCCCAGAAATATCAAAGAATGCATGTACAATCATATGAATGTGCAAAAATGTGTGTCACAATTAATTTATGCATGATATGCATTTTCCTAATGTCTCAAAATTTTCTCAAAATTCACAATTCTAGCTCTAACATAGGTAACGGGATGTTACATATCTGCTACGTTTAATGTTGATGATCTCTCTCCATTTGATAATATAAGGGCTGATTCGAGGACGAATCCATTTGAGGAGGGAGGGAATGATACAAGAAGCCATGGCAATGGAGGTCAAGGTGCAACACGCCAAGACAAGCTTACTTTGCCAAGTGGACCTATTATAAGGCAACGTGCAGCAAGGCTTAAACAAGCACTTCAAGGTTTTGTTCAAAGTCACATTATATGTCACCTTGATGAGAAGACCGAACCATCCATAGGGAATTCAAATGGAGTAGTCAAGCTTGTGATTCTTCTAGAGAGGGCATGTGAAGGGGCTAATTCTTAGCCAAATTTCAAGAGAAGTTCAATTATTCTTATGGACCTATTTTAGTACATTGCGCTTGTTATTTATCCTTTGTTTATTAGGCCCAAAGAGATTTATTATGGGCTGGGTATTTATTAGTACTTGCCTCAGTCTATTTAAAGCTACTTTTGGATAACCAAGTGTGTGGGCCTAAGTAGAGTGATCCATTAGGCCCATCTACCTCCCTTAGGGTTATTTAAGTTATTTTGGTCTTATTTAAGTTAGTTTAGCCCAATCCTAAGTGGATTAGGATTAGATTG
The DNA here is from genome assembly GCA_025531925.1 of Erythroxylum plowmanianum. Lineage (NCBI taxonomy): Eukaryota > Viridiplantae > Streptophyta > Magnoliopsida > Malpighiales > Erythroxylaceae > Erythroxylum > Erythroxylum plowmanianum. The sequence goes on along the minus strand of JANVCQ010583207.1, from coordinate 12,020 downwards.
CATTATTGGGCTATAAACTCCTAAACTAGTTAGGATTAGGCTTGTTTTAGCGTTAAAGGGTCTTGTAACCTATTCCTTTTGGGTATAGGAGGTGAGCAAGGGTATAAATACCTTATTTTATCCTTGTAAACATCATATTTGGTTGATTAATGAAATTGAGAGATATTCTCTTCAAGAAAAGTATGTTCTTTTTATTGTTACTTCAAGGATTGCATCACTTATCAAGGTAATCACTTGTGGCATCTTCACTTCTTCTGTTTTCTTTGGGTTTTGAGTCTCAATTTCGTACCATTAAGGTTTGAACTAGCATATTCTTATAAAGTAAACATTCGGGTTTTGATTCAATAGGATTAAGGTTTTCAAGAATTTTGTTTTCATAGGGTTTCCGTATCAACCGGCACTATCGGGAGAGCAAGTTGGAGTCGTGGGAACTTGTCGTGACCATATGCGAACATACTTGGTAATGGAAAAATTAGCGAAAAGAAGCCCCAGTCGGTCACGGATTGTCAATCTCTTATCAAAAACTCGTCGATTATAACCTTGCCCCCATGGCAGGCACCGTCGTAAGACCAGGTTGGGGCCGTGGCACTTACCGCAGTCATGTGCGGGCATACTCAGTAGTGAGAAAATTAGCAAAAACAGGCCCAGTGGGACACAATTTGTCAGTTTCTAATCGAAAACTCGCCAATTAAAGCTTTGTCCCTATGACCGACACCGTTGGGAGACTAGGTTGGGGCCACGGGCACTTGCCGTAGCCATACGTAGGTATACTCGATTGTAGGAAAATTAGTGAAAACAACCCCAATCAGTCACGAATTGTCAGTTTTTTATCAAAAACTCGCCGATTATAGCCTTACCCCTATGATCGGCACCATTGGGAGACTAGGTCGAGGCCGTGGGCACTTGCCACAGTCATGTGCGAGCATACTCAGTAGTGGAAAAATCAATAGAATCAGGCCCATGTGGGGCACCAATTGTCAGTTTCTTGTCGAAAACTCGTCGATTTTAGCCTCGCTTTCATGACCAACACCTTCGGGAGACTAGGTCAGGGCCATGGGCACTTGCTGCAGCCATGTGTGGGTATACTTGGTAGTGGGAAAATGAGCAAAAACAAGCCCCAGTTAGTCACAGATTGTCAGTCTCTTATCAAAAACTCATCGATTATAACCTCTCCCCTATGACTTGCACCGTCGGGAGACCAGGTCAGGGCCGTCGGCACTTGTCACGACCATATACGGGTATAGTCAGTAGTGGGAAAATTAGTAGAACCAGGCCTGATAGGGCACGAATTGTCAGTTTCTGATAAAAAACTCACCAATTATAGCCTTCCCCTATGATCGGCACTGTCGGGGGCTCAGGTCAGGGCAGTGGGCACTTGCAGTAGCCAAGTGCGAGCATACTTGGTAGTGGGAAAGCCAGCAAAAACAAGCCCTAATTGGTCACAGATTGTCGGTCTCTCATCGAAAACTTGCCAATTATAGTCTTACCCCCATGACCGACATCGTCGAGAGACCAGGTTGGGGCCGTGGGCATTTGCTGCGACCTTGTGCAAGCATACTCGATAGGGGAAAAATCAGCAGAAACAAGCCCAGTGGGGCACGAATTGTCAATTTCTAATAAAAAATTCATCGATTATAGTCTTGCCCCTATGATCGACACCATCGGGAGACCAGGTTGGGGCCATGGGCACTTGCCATAGCCATGTGTAGGCATACTCGACAGTGGAAAAATCAACGAAAACAACCCCAGTCAGTCATGGATTATCAGTTTCTCATCGAAAACTCATCGATTATAGCCTTACCCCCATGATCGGCATCGTCGGGAGACTAGGTCGAGACTGTGGGCGCTTGCCACGATCATGTGTAGGCATACTCGGTAGTGGAAAAATCAACAGAAACAGGCCCGGTGACGCACGAAGTGTCAGTATCTAATCGAAAACTCACCAATTATAGCCTTCCCCCATGACCGGCACTGTTGGGGCCTCAGGTCGGGGCCGTGGGTACTTGTAGCAACCAAATGCGAGCATACTTGGTTGTGGGAAAGTCAGCGAAAACAAGGCTTAGTTGGTCACGGATGGTCGGTCTCTCATCGAAAACTCTCCGATATCGACACCGTCAGTAGAACAGGTCGAGGGTGTCGACAATTGCCGCGGCCATGTGCGGACATACTTGGTAGTAGGAGAATCAGCAGAAACAGGCCCAGGCAGGGTAGGAATTGTCAGTTTCTCATCAAAAACTTGTCGATTATAGCCTTCCCTCATGATCGGCACCGCGGGAGACCAGATCTGGCCGTGGGCACTTCCATGGCCATGTGCGAGCATTCTCGGTAGTGGAAAAATCAGTGCAAACAAGCCCTAATCGGTAACGGATTGTCGATTTCTCGTCGAGAACTCGTCGATTATAGACTTGCCCCCATGATCGACACCATCGGGAGACCAGGTCGGGGCCGTGGGCCCTTGCCACGGCCATGTGTGGGAATACTTGGTAGTGGGAAAATTAGCAGAAATAGGCACAGGTGCCACACGAATTGTTCGTTTCTCTTCAAAAACTCCCTGATTATAGCTTCCCCCCATGATTGGCACTATCGAGAGACCAGGTCGGTTATGGGCACTTGCTGCGGCCATATGCTGGCATACTCAATAGTGGAAAAATCATAGCAAACAAGCCCCAGTCGATCACAAATTATCAATCTCTCATCGAAAATTTGTCGATTATAGCCTTGCCCCCATCACCAACATCGCCAGGAGACCAGGCCAGGGTCGTGAGCACTTGTCGCGACTGTGTGTGGGCATACGTAGTAGTGCAAAAATTAACAAAAACAAGCCCCAGTCGGTCACAGATTGTCAGTTTCTCATCGAAAACTCGCCTATTATAGACTATAACCCCATGACCAACATCGTTCGGAGACCAGGTCAGGGCCGTGGGCACTTGCCACGACTGTGGGCACTTGCCACAGCCATGTGTGGTCACACTCAGTAGTGGGAAAATTAGTGAAGACAAGCCCCAGTCAATCACAGATTGTCAGTCCCTCATCGAAAACTCATCGATTATAGCCTTGCCCCTATGATCGACACCGTTGGCAGACCAAGTCGCGGTCATATGGAGACGTGCTCGATAGTGGGAAAATCAGCAAAAATAGGCCCAGTGGGGCACAAATTGTCAGTTTCTGATCAAAACTCGCCGATTATATCCTTACCCTTGTAATCGGCACCGTCGGGAGACCCGGTTGGGGCCATGGGCACTTACCATAGTCATGTGTGGGCATGCTCGGTAGTGGGAAAATTAGCAAAAGCAAGCCCCAGTTTGTTTTGGATTGTAAGTTTCTCATCAAAAACTCACCGATTATAGTCTTGCCCCCATGATCGACACCGTCGAGAGACCAAGTCGGGGCCGTGGGCACTTACCGCGACCATGTACGAACATACTCGATAGTGAGAAAATCAGTAGAAACAGGCCCAAGTGAGGCATGAATTGTCAATTTCTCATCGAAAACTCATCGACCATAACCTTTCCCCCATGACCGACACCATCAAGGGCCCAGGTCAAAGCCGTGAGCACTTACAGAGGTCATGTGCCAGCATACTCAATAGTGGGAAAATCAGCGAAAACAAGCCCCAGTTGGTCACGGATTGTCGGTCGCTTATTGAAAACTCTCTGATTATAGCCTTGCCCCCATGACCAACACCGTCAAGAGAACAGGTCAGGGCCGTGGGCATTTGCTGTGGCCATGTGCAGGCATTCTCAGTAGTAGGAGAATCAGAAGAAACAGGCCCAAGTGGAGCATGAATTGTTGGTTTCACATTGAAAACTTACCGATGATAGCCTTCTTCCCATGACCGGCATCGTCGGGAGACCAGATCGGGGTTGTGGGCACTTGCCACAGCCATGTGTGAGCACACTCAGTAGTGGGAAAATCAGTGTAAACAAGCCCCAGTCAGTCACAAATTGTCAGTTTCTCATCGAAAACTCGCCAATCATAGCCTTGCCCCCATGACCGACACCATCATGAGATCAGCTCGGGGCCGTGGGCACTTGTCGCGATCATGTGCGAGCATACTTAGTAGTGGGAAAATTAGCAGAAATAGGCACAAATGGGGCACAATTTGTCAGTTTCTCATCAAAAACTCGCCAATCATAGCCTCCCCCTTGACCAGCATTATGGAGAGACCAGGTCAGGTCCATGGGCACTTGCTGCAATCATATGTGGGCATACTCGGTAGTGGAAAAATCAGTGCAAACAAGCCCCAGTCGGTCAGGGATTGTCGGTTTCTCATAAAAAACTAGCCGATAATAGTCTTGCCCTATGGCAAGCACCATCGAGAGACCAGGTTGGGGTTGTGGACACTTGCCGCGACCATGTGCGGGCATACTCAATAGTGGGAAATTAGCAGAAACAGGCACAGGTGGGGTATCAATTATCATTTTCTCATAAAAAACTCGCCGATTATAGCCTTCCCGCATGACGGGCAGTGTCGAGAGACCAGATTGGGGCCATGGGCATTCATTGCGGCCATGTGTGTGCATACTCGGTAGTGGGAAAATCAATGGAAACAAGCCCTAGTCGGTTAAGGATTGTCGGTCTCTCATCGAAAACTAGCTAATTATAGCCTTGCCCCATGACCAGCACGGTCGGGAGACTAGGTCAAGGCCATGGGCACTTGTCGCGGCCATGTGTCGACATACTCGGTAGTGGGAAATTAGTGTAAACGAGCCCCTGTCGGTCACAAATTGTCAGTTTCTCATAAAAAAACTCGCCAATTATAGCCTTGCTCCCAAGACTGGCACCATCAGGAGACCAGGTCGAGCCCGTGGGCACTTGCTGCAGACATGTGCACTTATACTCGATAGTGGAAAAATCAGCAGAAACAGGCCCAGATAGGGCACGAATTATCAGTTTCTCATCGAAAACTCGTCGATGATAGCCTTACCCCCATGGTCGACATCGTCAGGAGACCAGGTCGAGCGCATGGGCACTTACCTCGGCCATGTGCAAGCATACTCGATAGTGGGAAAATCAGTGCAAACAAGTCCTAATCAATCATTGATTGTCAGTTTCTTAGCAAAAACTTGTCGATTATGGCCTTGTCCCCATAACCGACACCGCCGGGAGACTAGGTTTGGGTCATGGGCACTTGCTACATCCATGTGTGGGCATACTCAGTGGTGGGAAAATTAGCAAAAACGAGCCCATTCAATCACAGATTGTCGATTTCTCATCAAAAACTCACTGATTATAGTCCTTCCCCTATGATCGACACCGTCGGGAGAGCAGGTTGGGGCCGTGGGCACTTGTCACGGTCATATGCGGGAATATTCAGTAGTGGGAAAATCAGTGCAAACAAGCCCCTGCCGGTCACGGATTGTCAAGTTCTCATCAAAAATTCAACGATTATAGCCTTTCCCCCATGACCGATGTTGTCGGGAGACCAGGTCGGGGCTATAGGCACTTGCTGCGGCCATGTGCATGCGTACTTGTTAGTAGAAAAATCAGCAAAAATAGCCCCAGGTGGGGCACAAATTGTCGGTTTATCTTTGAAAACTCGCAGATTATAGCCTTGCCCTCATGAACGCTACCGTCAGGAGACCAAGTCGGGGTCGAGGAAACTTGCTGCAGCCATATGCAGGCATACTCAGTAGTTGGAAAATCAGTGCAAACATGTCGTAGTAGGTCACAGATTGTTGGTTTCTTATCGAAAACTCGTCGATTATATCCTTGCTTCAACGACTGACACCGCCGGGAGACCAGACTGGGGCTGTGGGCATTTGCCACGGACATGCGTTCGCATACTCCGTAGTGGGAAAATCAATAGAAACAGGCCCGAGTGAGGCACGAATTGTCAATTTCTCATCGAAAACTCATCGATTACAGCCTTGCCCATATGATCGACATCATCAAGAGACCAGGTCAGGGTCGTGGCCACTTATCGTGGCCATATGCAGTCATACTCAGTAGAGGGAAAATCAGTGAAAACAAGCCTAGTCGGTCATAGACTATCAGTTTCTTATAAAAAACTTATCGATTATAGCCTTGCTCCCATAATCGACACCGTCAGGTGATCGAGATGCTACCGTATACTTCGTAGTGGGAAAATCAGCAGAAATAGGCCCAGGCGGGCACGAATTGTCAATTTTTCATCAAAAACTTGTCGATTATAGCATTGCCCCCATTACCGACATCATCAGGAGATCAGGTCGAGATCGTGACCAGCGCGCACATATTCGATAGTGAGAAAATTAGCTAAAACAGGCCCAATTGGGGCACGAATTGTTAGTTTCTCATCACAAACTTACCGATTATAGCCTTGCCCCCATGACCGACGCTATCGGAAGACCAGATTAGGGTCGTGGGCACTTGCCGCGGCTATGTGTGGGCATACTCGGTAGTAAGAAAGTCAGTGCAAAAAGGCCTCTATTGATCACAGATTATCGGCTTCTCATCGAAAACTCGTCGATTATATCCTTGCTCCCATGATCGGCACCGTCAGGTAACTAGGTCGAGGTTGTGGGCAGTTTCCGCAGCCATGTGTGCGCATACTTGATAGTGGGAAAATTAGCATAATCAAGCCTAGGTGGGGCACGAATTGTCGGTTTCTCATCGAAAACTCACTGATTATAGCCTTGCCTCGCATGATTGGCACTATCGGGAGACAGGCTGGGGCTGTGGGCACTTACCGCAACCATGTGCAGGTATACTCGATAGTGGGAAAATCAGTAAAAACAAGCCCAATTGATCACGGATTATCGATCTCTCATATAAAACTCATCGATTATATCTTTGGCCCCCATGACCGGCACCGCCAGGAGACCACATCAAGGTCGTGGGCATTTGTCACAACCATGTGCGGGCATACTCGGTAGTTAGAAATTTAGTACAAACAAGCCCTAGTTGGTCACGGATTGTTTGTTTTTCATTAAAAACTCACCGATTATAGCCATGCCCCCATGACCAACACCATCAGGAGACCAGGTCTCGATCGTGGGCACTTGCCTTAGCCATATGCGGGCATACTCGGTAGTGGAAAAATCAACAAATGCAAACCCATTTGGCCACTAATTATAGGTTTCTTATCGAAAACTCGTCGATTATAGCTTTGCCCCCATGATTGGCACCGTCGTGAGACAAGGTTGAGGTCGTGGCCACTTGCTACGGCCATGTGCGGATGTACTCGTTAGTGGGAAAATCAATAGAAACAGACCTAGGTGGGGCACGAATTGTCAGTTTCTCATCAAAAACTCACCGATTATAGTCTTGCCCCCATGATCGGCACCGTCGGGAGACCAGGTCAGGGCCGAAGGCATTTGCCATGACCATGTGTGGGCATACTCGGTAGTGGGAAAATAAGTGTAAACAAGCCCCAATCGGTCACGGATTGTCAGTTTCCTATCGAAAACTTGTCGATTATAGGCTTGCTCCCATAACCGACACCGTTTGGAAACTAGGTAGAGACCATAGGCACTTGCCGCGGTCATGTGCCCGCGAAATTTGTAGTGTGAAAATCAGCAGAAACAGGCCCAGGTAGGGCAGAATTGTCAGTTTCTCATCGAAAACTCAACGATTACAGCCTTGCCCTCATTGATCGGTGCTGTTAGCAGGCTAGGTCGAGGTCGTGGGCACTTACTGCAGTCATGTACGGGCATACTCGTTAGTGGGAGAATCAGCATAAATAGGCCCAAGTGGGGCACAAATTGTCATTTTCTCCTAAAAAACTCACCGATTATAGCCTTGCCTCTATGACTAGCATCGTTGGGAGACCATGTCGGGGTTGAGGGCACATGTTGCGACCATGTGCGGGCATATTCGATAGTGGGAAAATTAACAAAAATAAGCCTAGTCGATCACTGATTAGTGGTTTCTCATCGAAAGCATGCTGATTATAACCTTGTCCCCAAGATCGGCACTGCCAAAAGACCAAGTCGAGGCTGTGGGCACTTATCACAGCCATGTGCGGGCATACTCGGTAGTGGAAAAATCAAAAGAAGCAGACCCACGTGGGGCATGAATTGTTGATTTTGTCATGGAAACTCGCAGATTATAGCCTTCCCCCATGGCCAAAAACGTTGGGAGACCTGGTCTGGGCTGTGGGCACTTGCTGCGGCGATGTGCAACCATCCTTAGTAGTGCAAAAATTAGTGTAAACAAGATCCAGTCGGTCACAGATTGTTAGTTTCTCATCGAGAACTCACCGATTATAGCCTTGCTCCTATGACCGGCACCATCGAGAGACGAAGCTGTGGCCGTGGGCATTTGAAACAGTCCTGTGCGCGCATACTCAGTAGTGAGAAAATCAATGCGAATAAGCCACAGTCGATCACGGGTTGTCAGTTCCTCAATGGAAACTCACTGATGATAATCTTGTCCCCATGACCGTCACCATCAAGAGATCAAGTTTGGGTCGTGGGCACTTGCCGCAGCCATGTACGAGCATACTTGGTAGTGGCAAAAATGAAAAAAACAATCCCGGTCAGTCACAAATAGTCAGTTTCTCATCGAAAACTCGTCGATTATAGCCTTGCCCCTTGATTGGCACCGTACAGAGACCAGGTTGGGGTTGTGGGCACTGCCACGGCCATGTACATCCATACTCGGTAGTGGGAAATTAGCAGAAACAGGCCCAGATGGGGCACAAATTGTCAGTTTCTCATCAAAAACTCGCCGATTATAGCCTTGCCCCATTATTGGCACCGTCTGGAGATCAGGTCGGGGCCATGGGCACTTGTCACTACCATGTGCGACTTGCTCAATAACGGGAAAATTGATGAAAACAAGCCCTAACCGGCCATGAATTATTGGTCTCTCATTGAAAACTCTCCAATTATAGCCTTGCCCCCATGACCGACACCGTCGGGAGACCAAGTCGGGGTCGTGGGCACTTGTGACAGCCATGTGCAGGCATAGTTGGTAGTGGAAAAATTAGCGCAAACAAGCCCCAGTCAGTCACAGATTTTTAGTTTCTGATCGAAAACTCATTGATTATAGTCTTGCCACCATGACCGGCACCATCGGGAGGCCAGGTTAGGGTTGTGGGCACTTGTCGCGGCCAGGTGCAGTCATACTTTGTTGTTTGTAAATCAGCGAAAACAAGCCCTAATCGGTCATGGATTGTCTGTTTCTCTTCAAAAAGTCACCCATTATAGGCTTGGCCCCATGACCGACACCATTGGGAGACCAAGTCGACGCCATGGGCACTTGCCATGGCTATGTGCGGGCATACACGATAGTGGGAAAATTAGCGAAAGCAAACCCCAATCGATCACGAATTGTCAGTCTCTCATTTAAAAATCTCTGATTATAGCCTTGTCCCCCATGATCAGCACGATCGGGAGACGAAGTCGGGGCTATAGGCATCCATGTACGAGCATACTCGATAATGGGAAAATGAAAAGAAATACGCCCATGTGGGGTACAACTTGTCGATTTGTCAACGAAAAGTCACGAATTATAGCCTTCCCCTAATGACAGGCACCCTCAGGAGACCAAGTCGGGGCCATGGGCACTTACTGTGGCCATATGTGGGCATGCTCAGTAGTGGAAATTTTGGCAAAAATAGGTCCTAATCGGTCACGAATTATCTGTCTCTCATCGAAACTATCTGATTATAGCCTTGTTCCCATGATCAGCACCGTTGGAAGACTAGGTTAGGGATGTGGGCACGTGCCACGGATTGTCAATTTCTCATCGAACACTCGCCCATTATAGCCTAGCCCCCATGACCGACACCATTGGGAGACCAGGTCGAGGTCGTGGGCACTTGCTGCGGCCATGTGCGGGCATACTTAGTAGTGGAAAAATCTATGCAAACAAGCCCCAGTCGGTCACGGATTGTCATTTTCTCATCGAAAACTCGTCGATTATAGTCTTGCTCCTCAGACCGGCACCATCGGCAAACTAGGTTGGGGCCATGAGCACTTGCTGCGGCCATGTACAGGCATCCTCAGTAGCAGAAAAATTAGTACAAACAAGCCCCAATTGATCACGGATTGTCAGTTTCTCATCGAAAACTTGTCAATTATAACCTTGCCTCTAAGACCGGCACCTTCAGGAGACCAGGTCGGGGCCGTGTGCATTTTTCTCGGCCACGTGTCGGCATACTCTCTCGTGGGAAAATCAATGCAAGCAAGCCCCAGTCAGACACAAATTGTCAGTTTCTCATCAACAACTCACCGATTATAACTTTGCCCCCATGATCCGCACCGACATGAGACAAGGTCAGGGCTGTGGGCACTTGCCGCGACCATTTGCGAGTATATTTGGTAGTGAAAAAATCGATGAAAACAAGGCCCAGTAGATCATGGATTGTCAGTTTTGCATCAAAAACTCGCCAATTATAGTCTTGCCCCCATGACTGACACCGTCGGGAGACCAGGTTGGGGCCTTGGACACTTGCCGCGTCCATATGCGAGCATACTCAGTAGTGGGAAAATCGGCAAAAACAAGCCCCAGTCGGTTACAAATTATCGGTCTCTCATCGAAAGCTCTCCGATTGTAGCATTGCCCCTAAGACCGGCACCGTAGGGAGACTAGGTCGAGATCGTGGGCATTTGCCCGACCTTGTAGTGGAAAAATCAGTGAAAATAGGTCCCAGTCGGTCACAGATTGTCTGTCTCTCATTAAAAACTCTTCAATTATATCCTTGCCTCTATTGTCGGTACCGTCGTGAGACCAGGTCGGGGTAGTGGGCACTTGTTGTGGCAATGTACAGGCATCCTCAGTAGTGGGAAAATCAGTGCAAACAAGCCCCAATCGGTCACAGATTGTCGGCTTCTAATCGAAATGTCTACGATTGTAGCCTTGCCCCATGGCCGGCACTGTCGAGAGACTAGGTAAGGGATGTGGACATTTGTTGCCGCCATGTGTGAGCATGCTCGGTAGTGGGAAAATCAGTGCAAACAAGCCCCAATCGGTCTTAGATTAACAGTTTCTCATCAAAAAATCGTCCATTATAGCCTTACCCCCATGACCGGCACCATAAAGAGACCAAGTCGAGGTCGTGGGCATCTGTTGCGGCCATTTGCGGGCATACTCGGTAGTGAAAAAATTAGTGCAAACAAGCCCCAGTCGGTCATAGATTGTCAGTTTTGCATCGAAAACTCGCCGATTATAGTCTTGCCACCATGACCAGCACTGTCAGGAGACCAGCTCAGGGTCATGGGCACTTGCCGTGACCATGTGCAGGCATACTCAGTAGTGGGAAAATTAGTAAAAACAAGCCCCAGTTGATCACGGATTGTCAATTTCTCAACGAAAAATTGCCCATTATAGCCTTGCCCCCACGACCGGCGCAATAGGGAGACTAGGTCGAGGCTGTGGCCACTTGCCACGGTCATATGCAGGCAAACCCTACAATGGGAAAATTGACAAAAATAAACCCCAGTCTGTCACTAATTGCCAGTCTGTCATCGAAAACTCTCCGATTACAGCCTTGCCCCCCAAGACTGGCACCGTCAAGAGACCAGGTCAAGGCCGTGGGCATTTTTTGTTGCCACATGTTGGCATACTCTCTAGTGGGAAAATCAGTGCAAATAAGCCCTAGTTGGTCATTGATTGTCGATCTCTCATCAAAAACTTGCCCATTATAGCCTAGCACCCATGACTAGCACTGTCGGGAGACAAGGTTAGGGCCGTGGGCACTTATCACGGCCTTGTGCTGCATACTCAGCAGTGGAAAAATTTGCGAAAATAAGCCCAATTGATCACGGATTGTCGGTTTCCCATCGAAAAATCGTCGATTGGGAGACCAGGTTGGGGTTGTGGGCACTTGCAGCGCCCATGTGTGGGCATACATATTAGTGGGAAAATTAGCAGAAACAGGCCCAAGTGGGCAAGAATTGTCGATCTCTCATTGAAAACTCTCCGATTATAGCCTTACCCATGACTGGCATCGTTGGGAGACCAGGTCGAGGCTATGGACACTTGTTGTGGCAATCATTAGAAGGAAAATCAGCAGAAACTGTAGGAAAATCCCGGGAGGTACATCACATGTACCAGCAGCGGAAAACAAAAATTTTTGTTACCGGGACCTT